>JARQOC010000006.1:265010210-265038233 GCA_033576535.1 Allobates femoralis | reverse complement strand
ATTCATACAGTGCAATACATGTTAATTAGTGGTAACAAGGTTATTGCATACATCTGTGTACCTTATAGATTGTGTACAGGGTCGTTTGGGATCCACTCCTTCCATTGTCTGTATGGCATCATGAC
This sequence comes from Allobates femoralis, assembly GCA_033576535.1. NCBI lineage: Eukaryota > Metazoa > Chordata > Amphibia > Anura > Aromobatidae > Allobates > Allobates femoralis. The sequence continues at coordinate 265,038,108 of JARQOC010000006.1, read as the reverse complement.
CGCCACCATTCCACTGCTATTTGCGGCGTCTTCTAGCTTCCACTGTGCATGCCTGGACTTCCGGGTTCTACCGCGCATGTCTGAAACCCACGTCATTGCTGACGTCATTATGTTTCGGTCAGCTGACATGCTGACACTGGCTCCGCTATCTTAGTACCTGGAAAGTCTCTGCAGACTGCCAATACTGCTCATATGACAAATAATAACTACCGTATACCCCTAAGAATTGTTTTATATCTATATATATAAATATCCCAAGTTCAATAGACAAAAGCAGCCGCACTCACCGGAGATGAATCTTTCTTTCTTTATTTACTTACAGCATGTTGCAGCAAGTTGTAGGGAGGGGGCGTGTGGGAGGCGGACGACGGTTCACCGTTTCGCGGTCGTGCACCACTTCTACGGGTCCTCTACGGCGTCTGTCGTCACGTCCGGGGTTATGTTACACCCGGGCATGACGTCACTGCCGCCTATAGAATTAGTGTACATAAAAACCCTTGTTATTAACAACAAATAGAATGCAACATTAGTGTGAAGAAACCACATCAGTATCCACATTGTTATAATACAAATCGCACTCTTTCTGTAAACCTATCACGCTAAGGCTAGATGCAGTTACCATCCGGGTGGTGTTACCTAGGTGAATACCGTATACTATCTAAAAGGTAGGCATCTCCTTTACTCTTACCGCTGTACACTTAAAGCATACGCTCCCATCTCATAGAGCTAGTGCCAGTGTGTACTCCGTTCAAGTCTGAAGCACCTTGGACTATACATTAATCTCTCAATATCATACAAATAGATATATTCAATTGGGGCAATAAATACAGCTCTCATTCTATTTTAGAACTATGACCAATCAGACATATATAGGGTATGCTTACTATTGCGCGCTCAGGTGGAAAACGCGCATCTATAAGAACACCGCTAAATCATTTTTTTCATTAAGTCCGAGCGGACCACACGCTCTTGTCTCAACTATCCACCTACTCTCTTTTCTCAAAAGTGATTTGTGTGTATCTCCTCCTCTACCGGAAGGTGATACTTGCTCAAGTCCTACAAATGTCAAAACATCAGCATTGCCTCCATGTACTTCATTTACATGTTGTATTAGTCTGGGGCTCCCTATACCTGTTCGTATTGATTTATAGTGTTCATTGAACCTTTTATACAACTCCCTTATAGTCTTCCCGATGTAAAACTGGTGGCATGGGCAAAAAATAGCATAGACTACCCATAAGGTTTTACAACTAATGAGGGAGGTGACTCTGTGTAACTTATCTCCTATTGTTATGGGGTTATTTGTCTCGTGCTTTTGACAAAATCTGCAGTTTTTGCATTTATAGTTACCTATAGGTCTTCTTTTTTCTAGCCATGTTTTGTCCCTCCTAGCACTAACTCTGTTTTTGACCATTAGATCTTTGAGGTTATGGCACCTTCTGTACGAGAGCAATGGTTGGCCTAACCCTGCTGCTGACAGATCTTTATCTCTCTCTAGTACGTGCCAGAATTTATTTATTGCCCCCGTGATTTTATGATACATTGGACCATATTTAAAAGAAAACACAAACCGTTTCTTTTTCTCAGACTGTGTTCCTTTTAAGGCCCTGTGCTTTGTGTCTTTTATCAAGGTCTCTGGATAACCTCTATCCACAAAGTTTTTTTCCAAATCTCCCATTTGTTCTTTACAGATGTCAAGTGTATTATTCATTCTCTTAATTCTAAGGAATTGGCTATAAGGGAGCGCCTTTTTCGTATGGTAGGGATGAGCACTAGCGTAGTGCAGCAAGGTGTTTGATGAAGTAGGTTTTTTATAAAGGGACCTGGTCAATGTCCCATTTTCCAGGCTCAGTTTAACATCTAAAAACTCCAAACTCTTATTGCCAAACACAGAAATGAAGGCCATATTGTAATTATTTTTATTGATCATATCGACGAAGGATGAAAAATCCAACTCTTCGCCTTCCCAGACGACAAATACGTCGTCTACATATCTGATAAACAATTTAATATGTTTTAGATAAGGGTTGAAGTTATTGTAGATGATATGGTCCTCGAAGTGGGCAAGGAAGAGGTTCGCTAAGGTACAGGAGACCGGAGTCCCCATAGCTGTACCGGAGATTTGATTATACCAATTGTCATTAAATGTAAACGCATTGTGTGTCAACACAAATTGTAGAGGCTCACAAATAAAATCAATTATTTGAGTATCTTGACCTTCTACCTGCAGTATCTCTCTAATGATTGACACAGCCAGGCTCTGTGGAATCCGGGTATATATGCTCTCTACGTCAATAGAGGCCATACTATACCCGGGGTGCCACTCAAATTCATCCATGTATTTAACAAAATCTCCAGAATCTTTAACATATGATGGTATTTTTTTCAAGAGGGGTCGGAGTAGCCAGTCGATATATTGCGATAGCGGTTCGGTCACAGAGCCGATCCCGGACACAATGGGGCGGCCAGGTGGGCTCTGGACCGATTTGTGTACTTTTGGTAAATAATACCAGTAGGGCTTCATTGGGAAATCAAAAATTAATTTTTCTGCCTGTTTCGTGCTGATAGTTTTACTCTCAACATATTTTCTAAGCAAACTCCTTAGCTCAATGTTGAATTTATGAGTAGGGTCACTTAACAAATTCTTGTAGGTGTCAGTGGAGTTTAACTGCCTCGTAGCCTCTTTCATATAATCTGTCTTTCTCAATAAGACCACTCCTCCCCCCTTATCTGCTTTCTTTACTAAAGTGTTGTCCCATTTGAGGATGGTATCTAAAGCAATTTTTTCTTTTTTTGAAAGATTTGATTTTGGCCTTGGATAAACCAACGCCTCTATTTCTTTGCAGACCATCTCCTCGAAGAGGTCGACACTATTCCCTGGTGACACCGGAGGGTAGAAGTCTGATTTAACTCCTCCAGAGAAAAAGCTATTATCATCGCTGCTCCTCTCTTGAGACGCACCACTCATTATACCAGACTCCACATCTAATAGTATTGCTACATCATCATTTACTTCTCTCAGTGAATTCTCATCGGCAAAGAAACCCAAAGCTCCTATTTTAATAGGTCTCAATACACCACTATTGCTGTCTGGCCCTTTAACCCCTTCTTTTTCATTCCTACCACATGAAAAATGTTTAAACAAGTGTATTTTTCTGACAGCCTTGTATAAGTCCACTCTAAACTCTGTGAAATCGAAGGGTTCCTCCACACGGAAATTGAGACCTTTCTTAAACAAAGTGTCCATATCATGGGTAATTAATTTGTCTGTTAAATTGAAAATTTTTATTGTATTATCATTAGACACATTTATTCTCGCCAAGACACTGTCTTCCTCTTCCCGTAAGATGGTCCTCCTTCTTCTTCCTCGTCCCCTCCTTGTCTTTCTCCTAAAGGGTCCCCTTCTGGATGATTAACTTTCCTACTCATTTTTTTAAGGGGCCTGGGATCTGTATCACTTAATTCATCGCTTGACTCACTGTCACTTGAGCTAGCATTGTTATTCTTCTTTTTATTTTTACCCCCTCCTTTCCCTCCTTTGGGGGTGTACGGAGATTTTGGTGGATGGTTGGGAGTTCTTGGGGTACCGGTCGGGCCTGTATTAGGTCTCTTTTTATTTTTATTTTTATTCCTGAAAGGGGTGGCATTAGCGGGTCTCCCCCATGTGAACACATTGCCAGACTCATAGTCTTGTTTGTCCCTTAGGAACTTTTCTCTTTTCTTTTCTTTGATCTCAGTTTGTAGAGGGATGAGCTTTTTATCTAATTTTTTCAAAAATGCACTCCATTCTTGTTTATTTTTATATCTTGATTCTAGCTCCATTCTCAAAGTTCTCAACTGCATATTAATTTTATCATGTTCTTTAATGTTTTGCTTTAACACCAGTTTCAGCAATTTGTCTGAACTGGCTTCCAGCAAATCTTGCCATTCTTTTGCAAAACTAAGATCCTCTTTTCCAAATGCCATTGATTTGGTCAGTCTCAATCCTCTCGGGATTCTTTTACAAGTGACATATCCCTTCAGGGACTGTATAGTCCAAAATGCTTTGATCTCACGTTCCGCCAAACATTGTATTCGTTGTTCAAGGTTTTTAGTGCTTAGGAATGTGGAAACTTCATCAGTGTTGCACTCCACAAAAAACCTCTCCGCATCCTCCCTCCCTGCCGAGATTGATCTTGATAGATCCCCCGTGGCATTCGTTGACAAATTATCCGGCCCCGACTCCATACTTCGGAGTATCCTATTGACCTCTATCTGCAAAGCACGTTGTGCTCACGGTGGTGAAACAGTCACAGTCTTATAACACCATTTAAAGAAAACACCGGGCACTAACAGTTTTTTATGCAGTGGGTCCAAGTCACTCCCGTGACTAAAGCCGCGGGGTTACCGGGGTGCTAGCGGTGAAGTTAGTACAGGCAAATCCCAAGTTCAATAGACAAAAGCAGCCGCACTCACCGGAGATGAATCTTTCTTTCTTTATTTACTTACAGCATGTTGCAGCAAGTTGCAGGGAGGGGGTGTGTGGGAGGCGGACGACGGTTCACCGTTTCGCGGTCGTGCATCGCTTCTACGGGTCCTCTACGGCGTCTGTCGTCACGTCCAGGGTTATGTTACACCCGGGCATGACGTCACTGCCGCCTATAGAATTAGTGTACATAAAAACACTTGTTATTAACAACAAATAGAATGCAACATTAGTGTGAAGAAACCACATCAGTATCCACATTGTTATAATACAAATCGCACTCTATCTGTAAACCTATCACGCTAAGGCTAGATGCAGTTACCATCCGGGTGGTGTTACCTAGGTGAATACCGTATACTATCATAAAAAACTGTTAGTGCCCGGTGTTTTCTTCACATGATATATATAAATATAGTGTTCACGGGAGAAGAGGGCGTGAACATAGTTGAGAGGCATATTAGGTACCCAGAGACCGCCCCACAATTAAAAGTCAGCTAGACCTGAAATTATCAGGTATCTTTCTATGCCTGTGTTGCTATTTAAATGTCACAATATAGAATGCTATGCTTTTAATTTTTTATGCTAATTTCAAAATCTTTATCATCATTTTGAATAACATTTGCATCATACTAGTGATGGGTGAACCTGTCAATGTTTTTTTAAAGTCTGAGTTCGGGACTGGACTTGACCTGAACTTGAGACTGAATCCTGAACTTGGACTTTAAAATAATGAAATACGGCCTGGGAGGGCTGTAAGAAGAAAAAAACATTGAGGTTACATTCACACTGTGCGTTTTTGGTCTGTTTTTGCTCATCAGTTTTTGTAACCAAATTCAGGAGGGGGTGATTAATACAGTAGCGGAGTCCATGTTTCAATTATACTTTGATTGTTGCACTCCTGGTTTTTGCTACAAAAACTGGTGAGCAAAACAGATCAAAAACACAGTGTGAATGTAGCCTGATTAAACATCAGCTCATACTTTCTGGGTCCACGCACTTGTACTTCTGGGTCCTCGCACTTGTACTTTCTGATTTTTAACTACAGTAACCTGGAAGCAGCCTATACATTCTAGCATCTGCCTTGCACTGAGATAGCGTCTGTGATTGGCTGCTGTGCCCCTCACCATTGATCAATCTGAAAGCTAATTAGTGGCCTTAGAAGTACAACTGTGCGGACACGGTAAGGCTAGGGTCACATTTGCGTTATGACCCTAGCCTAACGCAAGTGCTAAATACTTAGAAATTTCAGCCACAGCGCATAGTGTTAACGCTATGCACTGCCAGGCAACGAAGCCCCATAGAAACCCAATGTTTACCTTAGCAGGTGGCTCCACACAAAGCTCCCGGAGGTGTACTTTTGGACAGCTCACAGGAAAACGCTGCAGACCGCGTTTCCTGTGCGCTCAGTTAAAGCGCACTTCCAGGAGCTTTGTGTGTTGCCGGTTGGCAAGGTAAAGATCAGGATTCTAAGGGGCTCCGTTGTCTGGCAGCGCATAGCGTTAACGCTATGCGCTGCGGCTGAAATTTCTATGTATTTAGCGCCTGCGTTAGCCGGGTCATAGCGCAAATGAGACCCTAGCCTAAAGGCCAGTCTACATGTGTCGACATCGTTAACGATGTCGCTGCAATTTGTGATGTTGCAGCAACCTCGTAGCGAAGTCGCTACATGTGACATCCTGCAACGATCAGCGATCAACTCGCTGATCGTTGCGGAATGGCCGAGGCCATTTTTCGATCGTTGGTCTCCCGCAGGGCAGCCAGCATCGGCGTACGTGACAGCAGGAGACAAATGACCAACGACCTCCAGGCCGATGCCCAGCACCGCCCAGTACACGCTGGGACATGGTAGCCAGGGTAAACATCGGGTAACTAAACGCAGCGCTATGCTTAGTTACCCGATGTGTACCCTGGTTACCAGCGTTCTTGCTGGTTGCTGGTGAGTCTGCCTGTGTGACAGCTCACCAGCGATCATATAGTGATGTCCCAGCAATCCTGATCGTTGGTCGGATCGCTGGGACATCACAGAGTGTAACCCGGCCTTTAGTCTGAGCTGATGTTTAAACTCTATTTTGTTTATTTTTACTGCTCCCCAGCCAAATGTGAGCCCAATCTGTAACACAGACTTCTCAGGGACATCCACGTTCAACGCATTTAGTGTCTGTACCTGAATACTAGGTGTTTGGTACAGACCTCGAAAAATACAGTTCTGGTTTGCCTATCCCTACTTAGTACCTCAGAAGACTTATCTATGCATAGTACTGTGGATTGCTCAGGAACCAGATTGAACTGCTGGGACGAGGTGGGAAGTCGGGCTCTCCATGTGGGAGACGCCTATGCCTCTGAGCCGTATGGACCTCATTGACTGTATGTATGTGTCTGAGAGGGCTGCAGTCCATGCTGGACTGTGTGTGTGTGTGAGTGGGCCCTGTGATGAGTGGAGCCCAAGAAGGCCAGGCGGCCATAACCGCCATTGGGACCGACTGTTAGGTCGTGATATGGTCCCGTTGACTATTTGTGATGTGTCATGTGTAAAGCATAATGGTCTATGTAAAAATGCCATGTATGTTGTCTCATGTGAATGAAGGCCACGCGGTCGTAACCGCCATTGGGACCGACTAAAGTGTCGTGATATGGTCCCGTTGACTGAGTGTCTATCATATTGGTTTATGTAAAAGTGCCATGTATGATGTATAAATGTGTATATCATAATGGGTTATGTAAAAGTACCATGTATGATATATAAAAGGGCCAGGCGGCCGTAACCGCCATTGGGACCGACTGGGAAGTAGTAATGTGGTCCCGTTGATCATGTGTGAATCATAATGGTTCATGCAAAAGTGCCATGTATGATGTAACAAGTGATTCAGGGTGGTTTATGTAAAAGTGCCATGCATAAAGTATAAGATTATGGGAATAATGTCCTGTAATGTAATATGGGAATAATGTCCTGTAATGTGATCATGGGAATACTGAGGTATGATGTTTCATGTGTGACTCATAAGGGTTTATGTAAAAGTGTCATGTATGAGATCCCATGTGAATAATGCCAGGCGGGCATAGCCGCCATTAGAACCAGACTGAGGTCTGTAAGGGTCGATGTTGATGAAAATATGATGCATAAACTATAAAATCTGTTTATGTGATGTGAGTAATGGAAGGTTTATGACAAAAATTAATAAACCCCTGTTTTGTGTGAAGTCAAATGTGATTGGTGGTATCACTTACGCTGCCAAGCGAGTCACCCAAGGGGCTCTACCTCACAGTACATATAAGTATTCAGACCCCTTTACATTTTTCACTCTTTGTTTCATTGCTGGCATTTGGTAATTTCAAAAAACTCATTTTTTTCTCATTAATGTACACTCTGCATCCCATCTTGACTGACAAAAAACAAAAATGTAGAAATTTCTGCAAATTTATTAAAAATAAAAATTGAAATATCACATGGTCATAAGTATTCAGACCCTTTGCTCAGACACTCATATTTAAGTCACATGCTGTCCATTTCCTTGTGATCCTCCTTGAGATGGTTCTACTCCTTCATTGGAGTCCAGCTATGTTTAATTAAAACTGATAGGACTTGATTTGGAAAGGCACACACCTGTCTATATATGACCTCACAGCTCATACCGTGTTTCCCCGAAAGTAAGACCCTGTCTTACATTTTTTTGGGGGCCAAAAGAGGCCCCCGGTCTTACTTTCGGGGGGTCTTACAATAGGTGCCCCAGCAGTGTGGCCTACAGGCCCCCTCCTGCTGGGACACTGCGGGAGCGGGTCACACGTCACGTGCGCCCGCTCATTACATATGCACTGCATCCCCCTGTCAATCAGCGACAGGGGGAGCAGTGCATTATACGGTATATATGGGCCCCCTCCTGCTGGCACACTACCCCCCTGTTCTGAGGCCCCCACCGCTGCTGCTGCTGCAGACATCTTACCCTCCAGGGTCTTCTTGCAGCAGCCAGCGCGTCGGTCCTCTGTCCTCGGCTGTCTCCCGGATCATGTGACCCGTCGCAGCGCATGACGTCATCGCGACTGCGACCGGCCGGTCACATGATCCGGGAGACAGCCGAGGACAGAGGACCGATGCGCTGGCTGCTGCAAGAAGACCCTGGAGGGTAAGATGTCTGCAGCAGCAGCAGCGGTGGGGGCCTCAGAACAGGGGGGTAGTGTGCCAGCAGGAGGGGGCCCATATATACCGTATAATGCACTGCTCCCCTTGTCGCTGATTGACAGGGGGATGCAGTGCATATGTAATGAGCGGGCGCACGTGACGTGCGACCCGTTCCCACTCCCCCCCCCCCTCCGCTAGGGGCCTTACATTGGCCCCCCCGGTTGTAAGGCCTTATAATCGGGGGAGGCCTTACATTAGCAGGCCCCCCTTTACCCCTAGGCGGCCTTACAATCGGGGGGGCCTTACTTTCGGGGAAACACGGTAGTACATGTCAGACCAAATGAGAATCATGAGGTCAAAGGAACTACCCAAGGAGCTCAGAGACAGAATTGTGGCAAGGCACAGATCTGGCCAAGGTTACAAAAGAATTTCTGCATTACTCAAGGTTCCTAAGAGCACAATGGCCTCCATAATCCTTAAATGGAAGAAGTTTAGGACCACCAGAAGACCTGGCCATCCAATCAAACTGAGCAATTGTGGGAGAAGAGCCTTAGTGAGAGAGGTAAAGAAGAACCACAAGATCACTGTGGCTGAGCTCCAGAGATGCAGTAGGGAGACAGGAGAAAGTTCTACAAAGTCAACTATCACTGCAGCCCTCCACCATTCGGGCCTTTATGGCAGAGTGGCCTGAGGGAAGCCTCTCCTCAGTGCAAGACATATGAAAGCACGCATAGAGTTTTCCAAAAAACACATTAAGTACTCCCAGACTATGAGAAATAAGATTTTTTGGTCTGATGTGATTAAGATAGGACTTTTTGGTGGCCCAGCCAGAGCCATCACCTAAACCCAACTGATCTCTGGAGAGACCTGAAAATGGCTGTCCACCAATGTTCACCATCTGACCTAAAGTTAGCTAGAAAGGATCTGCAAGAAAAGCTCTGTAAAAATGTCCAAAGGCGGGGCTGTCTGCTGCTCCCTCCGCCCGCTTATTAATTATGCACGCCCCCTTTGGGCTTGCTTCAGTGCTGAGAGCCTGGCCGCGTCATGAAAGGGGCTGGGCTACCGGTATGACACGATTTTAGCCCCGCCCCTTTCATGACGCGGCCAGGCTGTCAGCACTGCAGCAAGCCCAGAGGGGGCGTGCATAATTAATAAGCGGGAGGAGGGAGCAGCACACAGCCCCGCCTTTGGACATTTTAACAGACACAGAGAACTCACAGATGAGGAGGAGGTGATTATAACCTGTAGTCTATATTTTACACAATCGTTAGGATCTGCTAAAGGAATGGCTATAAATCATAAGAAGGGATGCAGGGACAGGTATATAGATACGGGGGGATCAGTTTGTGGGGTCATGCGCGCCACTCTGAGGAGCCTGGCGCTTTTGTACATAACAGATTATAGCTGTATAAGCCCACCTGAGTGGGTGTAAGGTTTCTAGGGGTACTCACCCCCTAGAAACATTAATCAAACATTTATTTATTAAATATATACTTTTAATATACACAGAACAGTTTGCTCATACCTGCGGCAGCCGGATAGCTTAAACCGCTCCGAAAACTGCAGCCTGCATGATTTTTACCGCAGGCTGCAGAGCCAGAGACAGAAACCGGATTGCTTGTGAAGCAATCCGGTTTTTAGCATTGGCTCCTATGGAGGGCGTTTCTTGATCCGATTTTGAGCTTTTTGAAAGCTCAAAACCGAATCAGGTTTTAAAAAAAAAAATCGTAGATGTGACCCTAGTCGAAGTCATGTAACTCCAGTCTTTCAAAAAAAAAAACTGTTATATGAGTGTATCAAGACTAAACAAAGCAGGAGGTTTTTGGCTCCATTTTATAACAAGAGTATCAAAGTAAGCCATGCTATGTTCAAAATTTGATTTTATTTAAATGATTACATGTAAAAAACTTTCCCATAGCATATAATATAGATACATCTTATAATATTTTTTTATTTCATACATAGATCAATATTTAAAGTGACTTGTGACTATTAAAATCCCAGGTAGAGTATTCACCCCTCAGTTTTGATATGGTATATATAGTTGAGGTAGACGGTATAGTATATATAGTTGAGGTATAAGGTTTATCAGGCTCAATGCCCCTATATAGTTAGGTCTCCCATAGAAGGCAGGTAATGAGAAGTACCGAGAATAACTCCCGTCCCCATATGGATCCACCTATGGGTCAGTGCAGGACATTATACCCAAATCACCGTTCCCACAGTTTACCCATATCAGAGACAGAACTCTCAGCTCACCCCCTACCCTCCAGGGTGCCTTGTATCTATACACTGATAATAAGGTGCTAAAGAGTCTAACTTATTTCTCCCCAAAATTTCACAACTTACCCATATCAGGGGGGTATATAGGTGTCCGGGTGCCCCCAGACGCGTTTTGCAAGGTGCTTTTTCAATGGGGTCCGCATGTGTACAGCGACCGCCATCTATTTATGTCCCTTATGCCTGTGAGCCCGCCGAGCGCCTCCTTATGGCTCCGCCCCCTCCACGCCGACCTGTGGCCAATCCCTGTCTGGAGAGTCAGTGGCCCCCTGACTCCATCTAGCCACTAAGGGATGGCTGTGGTCTCGTTGGGAGGCGGGGCCGGAAGCTGCGTCCCGGGAGTCACACCAATGGGGTAAATCTCAGGGCGGAAGTGACTAATCCGCCATCTTGGTTACTGGTGCCTGTGTTATGTCTCCCTATATGACCTCGCATTAAGGGCGGAAGTGTGCCCTCCGCCATATGGAGTCCTGGTTCTCCCACATATATCACCTAACCAAAGAACTACAGATTATTAGGGAAGACACAGAATGATAACAGATTCTGCATATAGGCTAAAGAAAGATAAACTCATTGGTGACTGAATTCCCAAACTATTTTGAAACATATATACAGTACTGCCCCAAAGCATTGTATAATGGCCATTATACAGATAGGCCGAGCCGCATTCATCTGAGGGGATCCAATCTCTGCCCGTACATACATACTTCTGGGCAAGAGCTGTAACCTCAGACAATGCATTACCCGTCAATCCTTACCTGTCCACATATCTTAATACCATACATTGAAAATACCCCCATTAGGGTGGGAGAACAGTTCACTCAAGATATTACTTCCAGCCATATAGGCATAACATTCAATCTGCTTGTTCCATTCTTTCTTCCTTTATGATATTGATTCACACCCAAAAGAGATTCCCCACTGGTATCCAGACAACGGGTTTTCTAATGGTGGTTATTATCATTGCTGTACAGTTGCATGATCTCAAACTCCTATCTGGAAAAACTAGGAAAAAGTGAATAAGTGAGGTAAAAAGTTTAAAAACACTTATTAAACATGATCATACAAGTCAGCAGTTTTGACAACAAGTCTTTTTATAGGAAGGGTACGAAACTAAGTTTTTTATTTAATCCTCTAGGGCTCATTGTATCTAGTCTCACCATCCATTTGCACTCTAACTGTGCCAATCTCTTGGCATAGTTACCCCCACGAGATCCCAAATTAAGGGTATCTATGCCCCTGACTTTAAAAGCTGCCGGGTTGCAATTATGCATTTTCTTAAAGTGTCGGGGTATGGTCTTCAATGTCGGGTCTTCCATCTCCACTTTTATCGCCGCTTTTATGTCACGGACATGTTCACCCACCCGTATGCGCAATTCCCGTGTGGTTAGTCCAATACAGACCAAACCACACGGGCATGTAGCATAGTATATGACATTGGAGGTGGAACAACTGATGTATTTTAGAATTTTGTATTCCTTTTCTCCCTTTGAATCCACAAAGGACGTGGATCTGACCATATTCCAACACCCCTTGCAATCACCGCAGGGATAAAATCCTTTTCTCAGTTTTGCATCTCCTATCGTGGGTTGACTCCTGTGCACATAATGACTATGTACTATTATATCCCTCAGATTACGGCCCCTTCTCGCGGTCATAGCTGGTTGAGTCGTGAGGACGCATTTAAGACTATCTTCCCTCCTTAGTATGTCCCAGTGATGTCCTAAAATCCGTCTCATGTTGCCCCACTGATCATTAAATGTTGAAATGAAACAAATTTTTTTTATCCGCTTCTACTGGTTTTGGTTTGGGGGTAAGGAGATTCACTCTAGGTGTTTTAAGTGCTCTCTGATACCCACTCTTTATACTCCTTTTCGTATATCTCCTCACCAAAAACCTCTCTTTCAGGTCACACGCCTGGTCCTGGAAATAATTTTCCGTAGAGAACACCCTTCTGGCCCTTAAATATTGGCCTGTGGGGATAGCTGTTATTGTTGAGGATGTGTGGCCTGAAGTCGCATGGAGCATTAACAGAAGTTGACTCCCGGTTATATGAGTGTACCTGAAAAATATTGGCCCACGAAATACCAACGGGATGTGTCACGGATGTTTACTTGTTCTGTGTATGTTGTTTGAGGTTTTTTCAAGGAAATTAAAACAACAAATGTTGGTGTATTTAAAATGTTGCACGCAAGGACAATGAAACATGTCAGCCACATGAAACTTAATATTTAATGATTGATGTATGAAAAAACAAGTGTGAAAAACAGGGCAAAACAACACGTGTTGGGCCTAAGGCTAGGGTCAGACTTGTGTCTGCCCCTGAGCCTCATGGATCCGGCAGAAAATTTTAAATTTTCGGCCTCAGCGCATAGTGTTACCAGCAGGAAACGCTATGCGCCGCCAGGCAATAGATCTCTATGGCAACCGGACGATTACCGCAGCCTCCGGCTCCACAGAGATCTCCAGGATATGCGCTTTTGCAGAGCGCACAGGAAACACTGCTCTGCAAAAGCGCATATCCTGAAGATCTCTGTGGAGCCGGAGGCTGCGGTAAGCGGCCGGTTGCCATAGAGATCAATAGAGAGGCAGTGCATAGCATTACCTGCTGGTAACGCTATGCGCTGAGGGGAAAATTTTCTAGGTTTCTGCTGGATCCTGCAGGCTAAGGATAGACGCAAGTCTGACCCTAGCCTAGGGCTACATTCAGACTGTGCATTTTTTTCTCTTCTGTTCTGCTGCATTTTTAGCTGCAAAACAGGAACTGTGAAATAAATGCACCCAAAAACATGGATCCACTAACGATCCGTTTTTTGATCCGTTTTTGAGTGCTGCATTTTTTTTCCCATTTTGAAGAGCTCCTATGGGAAAACCGCTGGAGAAAGAACGCAGCACAAATTGACATATCATTTTCCAACACAGAGCTCTCCTAAGGCTGGAATCACACTATCCATGTGATATGCGAGGCAGTCAGACGAGTCTTGGAGCAGTCACCTGGAATGGCCTGTCTCCTGTCAGGACAGGAATGTCAGCTGCTTGTATTCTATGCAGTTCTACACTCTCCGTCCAGAGAAGGGGAGGCTGTTCAGGATCACTGATCCAAGTCTGTCCGATCTGCCTCGCATGTAAGGTTAGGGTCACACTTGAAGGGTGACCCATGTTTAATGTGAGCGCTAAACACTGAGCAGAGTCTGCAGTAGCAGATAGTGTTACCAGCAAGTGCTGACAGGCAACACTCCTCCATAATAACCCGCAGTTTACCTTGGATGCGGCCACACAGGAAGCTCCAGGAAGTGCGCTTTAGCAGAGCGCACAGGAAAACATTGTCTACAACGTTTTCCTGTGTGCTCATCTAAAGCGCACTTCCTGGGGCTCTGTGTGTGGCCGCATCCAATGTAAACTACAGGTTACTATGGAGCAGCGTTGCCGGGCAGCGAGTGACATTAACGCGAGCCTTTATAGCAGGCTTTGCTATGCGTTTAGTGCTCACGTTAAATGTAGGTCACCCTCCAAGTGTGACCCTAGCCTAAGTAGGATAGTGTGTTTCCACCCTTAAGTGAAAAAACAGATCACTTTAGAAGAGCACAGTCTGAATGGCAAAAATGGAAACCCAAAGACTTTGCTGGGGTGTCATTTGAGTGATACGTTTTTTCCAGTGCACTGCAAAAAACGGATCAAAAAATGCACAGTGTGAATGTAGCCTAAGATGAGCAAGTACTCATTCACTCAATTTAAGATTGGACTGCATAGGCTAGGGTCAGACTTCATGCATTTCTTAAATGCATGTGCTAATTTTCATGTGCATAAATAAAGAAACCATGCGTTAATGCACCCATAGGCTCCAATGCAAAAAAACACAATGCAAAAGTGGAATGTGCTTGACGCTAAGCGTTTTTCCAAAGTGCACCAAAAGACACTGTCTGCAGCATTTTTTGGTGCTTTTGCAAAAACGCATGCATTTTTTAACATGGGATTCTATGGGGAACGCATATATTAGCGCATGGTAAATACATGTACCATGCATTAACGCATGCGCTAAAAATGAAAAAACATGCCATGAAAGTAGCAAGGGGAAAAACAGGATCCTCTAATGCATCTTTTCAACGGATGCAAGGTCCCAAAGTGTGACCCTAGCCATAGCCCCAATCTAGGGATTGCTGGGGATCCAAGCAGTCACACCGTAAAGATTACATAACGTTCTTCTATATCATGAATAGTCGATGACTTGTTTTTTCCTAACAACCCTTTCGGACACTTCCAGGTGTAATCATAAAGGGTTTAATGCTTAATATTCACATTGCGGAAGTTTAGATTCCATCATACTATCTTAGGCGAGGGTCACATTTGGGAGGTTGCATTCATTTGATGAATGTGTTAAAGTATTTTTTTTTCATTTTGCATTCACTTGACATGCGTTTGCATTTTTGATGCGTTAACGCATGGTACATGACGTACACATTAACGCTTGCATTTCCCATAGACTCCCAAGTTAAAAAAAGCATCCGTTTTCTATAACAGGCCCAAAAATGCTGCAGCATATGTTTTTATGTGCACTACAAAAAACGCATAGCGCCAAACGCATTGCACTTTAGCAACGCATTTTTTGCATTGGGGTCTATGGGTGTGTTAATGCATGCGTTTTTTACACCTATGCACATGAAAAATATGCATGCTTTTAGTGGATGCATGGCGCGAATCTGACCCTAGCCTAAGAAATACTTGAAAATAATACGTGTTTACATGTTGACCTTAGTGCTTTGTATTTACATTCTTTTCGATGTCATTGATAATGCTATGGCAACTATATAAAATAAGATATGTTCTTTTGAATTTTAACTATGCTAATACATCTTATATATAAATACAGCAAAACATTTATTAATGTGGACATTTTTATACTACAAACAAAACAAGGATTTGCTATGCCATTATCGACCTTTAAATTGATTCTCTAAAAAATGTAATTAAATAAACACATAATACATTTTTAAATATTAAACATTTTTCTATTTTTCTAAATACCTTTGTTTAGAAGAAAAGGTATGCTTTCTTTATTGCACTCAGTCAGGATTTTAAAGATGGCAACTGCCATCAATAAACATCCATCCTAGATTTCAAAGACCACGCAGTATTTACGAACTGCGTAAAGAAAATATGTCTGAGACCGAGGTCACATCATAGCAGCTTCCTGACAGGCATCATGAACACACATTCCTCAGTTCAGTCGACCTGACAGGATACTGAACAGAGCAGAACTGAAGGAGAAGATGAACATCCATATCTCAGTCAACCTTACAGTCTTAGAGTGTCCACATCATGCTTCACATAGGACAGGCTGCACAATGATATAGATGGCGGTTGACATCTCTAAAATCCTGACATAAATCAATTATACACTGTGTGCAGAATTATTAGGCAAATGAGTATTTTAATCACATTATACTTTTTATACATGTTGTCCTACTCCAAGCTGTATAGGCTTGAGAGCAAACTACCAATTAAGTAAATCAGGTGATGTGCGTCTCTGTAATGAGGAGGGGTGTGGTGTAATGACATCAACACCCTATATAAGGCGTGCTTAATTATTAGGCAAATGCCATTCCTTAGGCAAAATGGGTCAGAAGAGAGATTTGACGGGCTCCGAAAAGTCCAAAATTGTGAGATGTCTTGCAGAGGGATGCAGCAGTCTTGAAATTGCCAAACGTTTGAAGCGTGATCACTGAATAATCAAGTGTTTCATGGCAAATAGCCAACAGGGTCGCAAGAAGTGTCTTGGGCAAAAAAGGCACAAAATAACTGCCCATAAATTAAGGAAAATCAAGCGTGAAGCTGCCAAGATGCCATTTGCCACCAGTTTTGCCATATTTTAGAGCTGCAATGCTACTGGAGTATCACAAAGCACAAGGTGTGCCATATTCAGGAGCATAACCAAGGTAAGACAGGCTGAAAAATGACCACCTTTGAACAAGAAACATAAGATAAAACATCAAGACTGGGCCAAGAAATATCTTAAGACTGATTTTTCAAAGGTTTTATAGACTGTTGAACTGAGAGTGAATCTTGATGGGCCGGATGGATGGGCCAGAGGCTGGATCAGTAAAGGGCAGAAAGCTTCACTCTGACTCAGACGCCAGCAAAGTGGAGGTGGGGTACTGGTATGGGCTGGTATCATCAAAGATGAACTTGTGGGACCATTTCGGGTTGAGGATGGAGTGAAGCTCAACTCCCGGACCTACTGCCAGTTTCTGGAAGACAATGTCTTCAAGCAGTGGTACAGGAAGAAGTTGGTATCGTTCAAGATAAAACATGACTTTCATGCAGGACAATGCTCCATCACACGCATCCAACTACTCCACAGCGTGGCTGGCTAGTAAAGGTCTAAAAGAAGAAAAAATAATGACATGGCCTCCTTGTTCACCTGATCTGAACCCCATAGAGAACCTGTGGCCCTCCTAAAATATGAGATCTACAGGGAGGGAAAATTGTACACCTCTCAGAACAGTGTCTGGGAGGCTGTGGTGGCTACTGCATGCAATGTTGATCGTAAACAGATAAAGCAACTGACAGAATCTATGGATGGAAGGCTGTTGAGTGTCATCATAAAGAAAGGTGGCTATATTGGTCACTAATTTTTTGGAGTTTTGTTTTTGCATGTTAGAAATTTTTATTTCTACATTTTGTGCAGTTATATTGGTTTACCTGGTGAAAATAAACAAGTAAGATGGGAATATATTAGGTTTTTATTAAGTTGCCTAATAATTCTGCACAGTAAGGATACCATTACACATCGCAACATTGCATGCAATTTCTCTTGCAATTTGCTGGTTGCAGTGAAATCATGGACACATTGTTCCATTTGTACACGGCAACAAAATAGAACAATGTGTCCATGATTTCACTGCAACCAGCAAATTGCAAGTGAAATTGCATGCAATGTTGAGACGTGTAACGGTACCCTAAAGGTACCTTTACACACGGCTACATTTCTAGGGTGGCTACAGGTAACTTACTGGTTGCAGTGAAATCATGGAGAGATTATTCCATTTGTACACAGCAACAAGATAGAACCTTGTCTCCATGATTTCACTGCAACCAGTAAGTTACCTGTAGCCACCCTAGAAATGTAGCCGCGTGTAAAGGTACCCTTATAGTTACCTGCAGAAACAGATATCCTCCTAAAATAGACAAATTTATAATAAACCCCACTCCAACTTCCAAAAATATTAAGCTTTGATATTTGAGTCTTTTGGGTTGATTGAGAACATAGTTGTTGATCAATAATAAAAATAATCCTCTAAAATACAACTTGCCTAATAATTCTGCACACAGTGTACACCAATGTAGTTTTGTGTACTGTTATATAATAGACTTTCCAGACAATTGCAACATGTTAATTTGGATTCCAATAAGGGTGTGAACAGCTTGTGACTAGAGATGAGTGAACATTTTGAAGTTTGGATTCGCTTCGGTTTGCCAAATGAGCATATGTTTGCCGAATAGATTGATAAACAGCCGAACTTCCAAATCCTATTCACATCAATCGGAGGCAAAATCAAGGGCCTAGAAAACATCTTCAAAGAGGCCCAAAAGCTGCCAAACACAGCTCAAACCATTTTATAGACATTATCTTCATACATTATTACTGAGCAAGCTTCAGCAGCACTGTCACCATGCTTCCGGGCTCGCTCATGAACCTCAGCTATCCTTAT
This sequence comes from Allobates femoralis, assembly GCA_033576535.1. NCBI lineage: Eukaryota > Metazoa > Chordata > Amphibia > Anura > Aromobatidae > Allobates > Allobates femoralis. The sequence continues at coordinate 265,019,540 of JARQOC010000006.1, read as the reverse complement.
GACTTCCCTGAGGTTGTCTCAGAGTACAAAGCGGGAATCACACAGCAAGGAATCCCACTGTGTGAGCTGAGATAACCTCAGTGGTGTTAGCACTCGTAACACTGGCTGTGTCGTGAGAGATGCAATACTGCAATGGATATATGTCAAAGGTATCATGAGACAGTGTGAGTGAGAAATGGTGACGTCAGAAGGTGCAGCCCAGTTAAACTAAGGGTTTAGCCTCTGTGTGACCCCTCAAGTCATGGCAGTAATGTTTGTGATGGCACCACTTGTCACACTCTCACGTTTGCCTGTGTGCCTGCTATCACAGCATATTGGGGATGTTTTCTGTGAACGTGACCACACCTTAGTGTTGTAAGACCCCATGCCCAAAGTACATTATTTGATGCTTCTTTTGAAGCAGATTTTGAAAATCTGCATCAAAATCTGCTTGTTTATCTTGAAGCCAGCAATTTCTATGAGAGTTCAGAAGTGCTGTGCTAAAGTGTTTTTTTCCTTGCAGATGTGGTGCAGATTTTGGGGCAGGAAAAATAAATCTGCACCACATCGGCAAGGGAAAAGTATGCAACGTGGACATAGCACTTGTGAATTGTCATAGACTTTGCAGGCCTCAAGATAAACATGAAGAATTTGATGCAGATTCTCAAAAGCTGCATTAAAGAGGCATCAAAGAATGCACCACAGGCACAGGACCTAAGAGGGTCTAGGGAGAGCCGCAGTTGTAGTGAAAGGACTCAAGGATTCCTCTTGCCCTCTGGCTACTTTCACAGAGACTTCTAGGGCAGGGGTGGCCAACAATAGTCTTCAAGGTCTGAAAACAAACAGTGCAGGATTTCTCCTTAGCATTGCACAGGTGCTAATATCATCACCTGCAGAGGTAATGATTTCAGCACATTGCGCAATACTAGGTGAATCCTGAATACATACACTGTTTGCAGCCCTTGAGGATGGTACTTCGCCAGCCTTGATCTACAGGAGGGTGTGTAGTGTCTTGCATTTCCATACCTCAGACAGTTAGGCCAGAGCCCTACAGCTTGTTCACCAGTTTCTGTGGGGCAGTATCAAAGCACCTGTTTGCAGAAACAGTGCAACACACAAGGGGTGAAGAAAAAAAAATCTTTACTGTAGCACAAACCATGATAGTTCTCCAACACACATATATGAATAAACACAGTATATATAATGAAGGTCCCACAGGGATCAGCAAACTCTATTAAAATGGTGGAAAGTCCATGAAGGGCAGAGTCCATTAAGGGCTTTAAGATGTAGCCCAAAGACTACACGCATACCATCTAATCCAGGAAGAACAAACAGTGTTAAACTTTGGAAGGGGAAAAATAAAATTAATAAAACAATTATGCCTCACTGTTTGAAGAACTGAAAATAAACTCTAAAAAGTCATTCTCTGGACAAAATACCATCTAAGGAACAGGTCATCAACCCAACAACATGCCTTCTTAATTAGAAAGTCCACTGTACTTGGGATGAAAACTCTTTTTTAGCTTTCTGAGTACTGCCTGGGCTGAAGGTCACTTTTGCTCATGAAACATTACTGCCAGAGGGACTTGGGGGTGTCGCAGGGGCTACTCATTCAGGGGCATTCTCCACCACCTGCCTCCCAGCACACTTCATCATGGCCACCACTGGAGAAGACTATGGTGGAATTAGGGGATGACCACCCCCTCTAGCAAAGATGGGAGAAACTTGGGGAACACAGACAGGTCCTGGGGATTTGGGTGCAGCTAACAGGCTAAATAAGAGAAGCCCGGCCTCCACCCAATTCCACATATTCTCCTGGTCATCTTCCTCCTGCCACTTCTCAAAGTTAAAGGCAACTCAACTTAAGCCAATCACGAACCACCACTTCATGACCAACCCTTTCATGAAGGTGACCTCCTGCCCGACAAAGATCGTGCGGAGTCTTGTGGTACGATAATCATGCAGCAGGCTGCTTGACATAGCATCGATTTTCAGTTCCCTTGTTCAGCTAGGAAGCCAAACCCCTCTGCTGGAAGAATAAAACTGGTTGAAATATTATCTGTTAACCTTTTTGGGAAATAAATAGGGGGTTTTAGTAGCTTTTCAACACTATAATTTTAATAACCTACCTTTTGGAAAGGCCATCTATGTAAGATCAAAAGATAAAAGGGGGTCTGACTTCATGTCTTCCCTTTTGATCATTAAGTATTGAACATATTTTACTGTTTACCATTATGTACACAGTTACGTACAATCCACTACCTTAAAAGGGATTGAGCATGTGTTCCAGATGATTTATTGTGAGGACAAGAGTCAAACCTTAATTTATTTAGTATTTTTGATCTGTTCTAAAAATTGGTTGTCAATATAAAAAGTCCTTAAATAAAAAAAAAAAAGCAGATTAGTAACTTTAAAATGTGATTTCAGTAGAAAATTTAGAGGTGGAGTAAGTGAGACCTCGCCAAAAAGTTTGTTCTAGAAGATTACCCTTAATGTATATATACATATTCAGTGCCTTGAAAAAGTATTCATACCCTGTGAATTATTCCACATTTTTTCACATACCACCTAAAAATTTAAATGTATTTTATTGGGATTTTATAGAGAAGTGTAAGGCAGGGTTAGGTTATAAAAAAAATAGTCCAAGCTCTAAACATCTCATGAAGCATTGTTCAACCCATAATCCAAAAATGGAAGCAGCATGGTACAACTACAAACCTGTAATGATATGGCCATCCACCTATTCTGACATCCGAAGTAAGGAGAGCACTAATTAAAGAAGTAGTCAAGAGGCCCACAGGACAACTATTAGTTGTATACATCAATCATCATACAATACAATAATACAACTTATCTATCAAAGTACATAATCTCATATATATCTTTAAAATGCAATGTTCCATAAACCATACCTATGTATATCTCAGTATTCGATATTCATAAATATTATCTAAATATTTCTGCGACTAACCTTAATGGTCCACTGATTGGTTCCTCTCTCCAGGTGTGGGGTGATTGCACTGATTATCTGTGCATACTAGCTAAGCCTCCATTAGACTGTACTTACACGTGTATGTGTGAGCATCGCTATACCGGAAGTAATGTCTCATTTGCGCATGCGCGCCAGGTATATGCTTCTCCTCATTGCTAAGCAACACAGCATATTGTCATAGGCGCCATGTTGGTACTCCCCACACCTGCGCAGTGTGTATTTGTGACCACTGCGACAAACTACACCTTTTACTGCGGCTGTACAGTCTAATAGAGGCTTAGCTAATATGCACAGATAATCAGTGCAATCACCCTACACCTGGAGAGAGGAACCAATCAGTGGACCATTAAGGTTAGTCACAAAAATATTTAGATAATTATGGATATATGAATACTGAGATATACATAGGTATGGTTTATGGAACATAGCAATTTAAAGATATATACGAGATTCTGTACGTTAATAGATAAGTTGTATTATTGTATTGTACGATGATTGATGTAAATTAATTATGTAAAGTAAGAGGTATAAGAGAGTATCATGGGCTACTACCTAGTTGCTAGAAAAAAGCCCACTGAGGCTAAAACGTCGCAGTGTCAACCTGAAGGCCTAATAAAGGCATACTACACCTCTATATTGGAGTGCTGCAGTCTTTTTTTGCTATATTATATGAAGAGCGAAGCAAGGTTCGTTTTGACTGAGTTGCACCCATTTACCAGTTGTGGTGCTTAATTTTTTGCACTATTTTAGTTGTATACTCTATAAATATGGCCAGTGACACCGTACGCTCTGCATTAGCGCCGTAGAAGCCCCTGCCTGCCTCAGTCCGCTGACTGGTCAGAGGTGCCCATCTCCTACACCAAGACTGTGGGCCCTGACCACCTGGTCCTATCCGACCCCCAGCTGCACGGACCCCTCTACCTCATGGTCCGCCTGCCTCACTGATGGCCGACTGCACTGGTCCTACCGCACTGGCCCCCTCGGCCTCACGGACCCTCCTGGCTGCAGTGAACCCTCTGACGCAAGGACCCTCCGGCTGCAACTGACCCCGGCTGCCTCACTGACCCTGGCTGCCGCACTGACGCCCCGACCACATTTTACCTACTGCACTGGCCCCTCGGCCTCACGGACCCCCCTGCCATACGGACCCCCTCGCTGCATTTGACCCTTGGCTGCGCTTCACCCCTGGCTACACCTGATCCTGACTGCATCTCATCATCTTGCTCCTACATCCAACGCCAGACCGGCTCAGACCCCTGATCGTGCCACGTCACCACTGGCTACGCCACCCTGTCCTCTGGCGGCATCACCTCATCCTCTGGCTGCATCAACGCATCATCTCATCCTCCGGCTACACCATCTGATCCTCCGGCTGCTTCTGCTCATCCTCCGGCTGCTTCTGCTCATCCTCCAGCTGCCTCTGCTCATCCTCCGGCTGCCCCTGCTCATCCTCTGGCTGCTTCTGCTTATCCTCCGGCTGCTTCATCTCATCCTCCGGCTGCTTCGGCTCATCCTCCGCTGCTTCATCTCATCCCCCGGCTGCTTCATCTCATCCCCGGCTGCTTCACCTCATCCTCCGGCTGTTTTGCTTCGGCTCATCCTCCGGCTGCTTCATCTCATCCTCCGGCTGCTTCGGCTCACCCTCCGGCTGCTTCGGCTCACCCTCCGGCTGCCTGGGCTCATCCTACGGTTGCTCCAGCTCATCCTCCGGTTGCCTCACCCCTGAACTGCACCTCCTCCCCCGGACTGCATCTCACCAGCTGGCCGCACCTCAATCACGGCTAACCTCCCATCACTTTGAACTTGCCCTTTCCACACCAGCTCCCCAGCTATCTCTGACCCCATCCACCCCTCCCACCCTCTCCCCCCACCATGTTCCCGCTCTTCCTCACCTTCACTCCCATCTTTCTCCACTTCCTACTACCCCCACCCATCCCCCCACCATGCAAAGGAATTCTGCTCTCCCCCTCCATCCCTCCAACCCACCTCACCCTATCCTCCGAACTATTCTCCCACTTTCAACCCACCATCTCTAGACATACACGCCCACCACGCAAGCTCCCCTGCTCCCACCTCCTAACCCTCTCCCTGCTCCTCCTACTCTCTGGTGACATCTCCCCCAATCCTGGCCCACCCCACCTCACCACCTCACTCCCCTCCATCCCATTCCGACGACCCACCATCAACCCTCGTAACCCCCTCAACCTCCAACCCATTCCCCCCACCCCTGCCTCCCCTGTCCTCCTGCCTGGCGCACTCTGGAACGCCCGCCTCGGTCCGTAACAAACACACACTCATCCATGACCTCTTCATCTCTAAAAAACTCTCCTTCCTCGGCCTCACAGAGACCTGGCTTACCCCCTCTGACACAACCTCCCCGGCTGCCCTCTCCTACAGTGGATTCACACTCTCCCACACTCCCCGCCCCATCAACACCCGTGGTGGAGGTGTTGGCCTACTTCTTGCCAACGACTGCTCCTTCTCCCCACTTACACCACCCCCCCTCCCCTCCTTCGAGGCACATGCTGTTCGCATCTACTCCCCCTGCAACCTCCAACTGGCTGTTGTCTACCGCCCCCCTGGATCCCCCTCCACCTTCCTTGACCACTTCACCACCTGGCTTCTCCACCTCCTCTCCTCAGACATCCTCACCATTGTCATGGTGACTTCAACATCCCCATCGACACCCCCAAAGCTGCTGCCTCCAGACTCCTTTCCCTCACCTCCTCCCTCGGCCTCTCCCAATGGATCTCCTCTGCCACACACACTGGTGGCCACACACTCGACCTTGTCTTCACCCGCCTCTGCTTTCTCACCGACCTCACATACTCAACCCTCACCCACTCCAACCACAACCTACTGACATTCTCATCCCTCTCCCCCCCTACCATGCTACCCCCTCTCCGGACACTCCCCCACCCCCGCAGAAACCTTAAGCTCATAGACTTCGACTCACTCTCAGAATCCCTCCTCCCCCACTCTGACTTGCCCTCTTCTCAAGGTGCTGACTCTGCCGCCTCCCTTTACAACTCCACTCTCACCACAGCCCTTGACCAGGCCGCTCCTCTCACATTTCACATAACACGAGTACAACAACAACCCTGGCTCACGACCCTCACCAAAAAACTCCAACGGACGACTAGGGCAGCCGAGCGGAAATGGAAGAAATCCCACTCCGCAGAGCACTTCGCCCTATACAAATGTTCCCTCAATACCTTCAAGACTGCCCTTGACTCCGCAAAACAAGCCTACTTCTCCTCCCTAATTACCGCCCTCTCTCACAACCCCAAACAACACTTTAAAACCCTCAACTCTTTAGTTCGTCCCCCTGCACCTCCTCCCTCACCCCTCATCTCCGCCAACGACTTCGCCACCTTCTTCAAAGACAAAATTGACAAACTCAGAGAAAGCGTCGACCCTCACTCCCCCCGCCCTATCCCACCTCCAGCCCACCCCCCCTCACCCAAATGCAGTTTCACCCCCATGACAGAGGACCACCTCTCCTCCCTCCTAGCACGATCACACCTCACCACATGCGCCCTTGATCCACTCCCCTCCCACCTCATCCTAACCTCACCTCATCCTTATCCCTGCTCTAACACACCTCTTCAACATCTCACTCAAATCTGGCACATTCCCTTCACCCTTCAAACACTCCCTAATCACGCCCATCCTAAAAAAACATCCCTTGACCCTACAACAGTCTCCAACTACCACCCCATATCTCTCCTCCCGTTTGCCTCAAAACGTCTTGAACAACACGTCTATTCCGAACTGTCCTCCCACCTCTCTTTCTGTGCTCTCTTTGATCACCTTCAATCCGGCTTCTGACCTCACCACTCCACCGAAACAGCCCTAACCAAAGTCACTAACGACCTTCTGATCGCCAAGAGCAAACGACACTATTCCGTCCTCATCCTTCTCAACCTCTCTGCTGCCTTCGACACTGTGGACCACTCCCTCTTACTCCAAATTCTTGAGTCTCTTGGCATTACTGACCTTGCCCTCTCCTGGATCTCCTCCTACCTAACGGACAGGACATTCAGCATCACCCACGCCCACACCACCTCCTCGCCCCACCCCCTCTCTGTAGGTGTCCCCCAAGGCTCGGTCCTGGGACCACTACTCTTCTCCATTTACACCCTCGGCCTAGGCAACCTCATCGAGTCACATGGACTCCAATACCACCTATATGCCGATGACACCCAACTCTACCTGTCTGGCCCTGATATTTCCTCCCTTTTATCCAAAATTCCCCCCTGCCTATCGCATCCTTCTTTTCTACCAGCTTCCTAAAACTCAACATGGACAAGACCGAGTTCATCGTCTTTCCCCCAACCAACCCCGCCCCACTTCCTGACCTATCAATCACCGTCAATGACTGCACACTCTCACCCTTCCCCCACACCAAGTGCCTCGGGGTAATCCTCGACTTCTCCCTCTCCTTCAAGCCCCACATCCAAGCCCTTGCCACCACCTGCCGACTCCAACTAAAAAACATTGCCCGTATCCGCTCCTTCCTTGACCACAACACGACCAAGACACTTGTCCACGCCCTCATCATCTCCCGCCTGGACTATTGCAACCTCCTGTTCACCGGCCTCCCTGCCTACTCCCTCACACCTCTCCGCGTCATCCTCAACTCTGCTGCCCGACTCATCCACCTATCTCCCCGTTACTCCCCTGCCTCCCCTCTCCGCCGAACCCTCCACTGGCTCCCCTTCCCCCAGCGATCTCGCTTCAAAACCCTAACCCTGACATACAAGACCATACACAACCTGTCCCCTCCCTACATCTCTGACCTAGTCTCCCGCCACCTCCCTTCATGCAAACTGCGCTCCTCTCAGGAACTCCTTCTCTCAACCCCCCGCATCTCCACCTCCCACAACCGCACACAAGACTTCTCTCGTGCCTCTGCCAGATTCTGGAACTCCCTCCCCCACCACATCAGACACTCCCTGACCCTGGGAACCTTCAAGAAAAACCTGAAGTCCCACCTCTTCCTACAAGCCTATAACACACACTGAGTCCCAATCCACTGCACCATCTCCCTCTCCCCCTCCTACTGTCTCCCTCCCCACCCCCTCTAGACTGTGAACCCTTGCGGACAGGATCCCCAGCCCTATTGTACCCGTATGATTAACTGTATATTTGTCGTCGTTTGTCTTCATGTGTGGCCGTCTTTGACCACTTGTCTCTGTCTACCCTCGAAAATGTAAAGCGCCATGTATTCTAATAGCGCTATATAAATACCTAATAATAACAATAATAATAGTATGGCAAGAAAGTAATTTTTGAAAGAAAGCTATAAAAACTACTATTTTCAATAAGCAAAAAGCCATATAGGATGCTCAGCTAGCATGTGCAAAAAGGTGCTATGTGTGGAGAAAAACTAACACTGCACATCACCCTGAAGACACCATCTTCATTAGGATACATGGTGGTGGCAGCAAATTTTTGTGAGAATGTTTTTCTTTTGCAGAGACAGGGAAAATAGAGTTAATGAGGAGATAGATGAAGCCAAATGCAGGGCAATTCCGGATGAAGACCTATTAGGGAACCGTCACACCTGGACATATCGCCGGCGATTTCACAGACGATGCTGAGAGCGTGGCCTGTTGCCGCCAACATAGCCAATGCGTCGCCTAATGTAAATGAGTGAGGGCGACACATCTGAGTGGTCGCCTGGTTTCACATCAGAGCTCTGAAACCAGGCGACCATTTAGGGGCGATGTGTGCTGATCGCCCTGTGAAACGTCTCATGAGCGATGTCAAGGGCGACAGCACACATCGCCTATACCATTCCGGTAGAGTTTCAGGGCGTATTTACTAGCTCTGGCGGTCTGCGTGGATTGGTGGCTGCTCCAGCGTTACGATTGGCAGTCTTGTTCCTCGGCGTCCTATTTGATGATGTGTGCGTCCCACAATAATGTAGTCTTCCTTTCCATGGTGCTGAAAGTTGTATTAGGCCCCTTTGCCATCTGCGTTTTACGCTGTTTGCAGCAGTTGCGGTAAAAAAAACGCAACTGCCACGATTACCGCAATACAGCCGCACTTGCGGTACACTTGCTGCATGCCCCATACAATGTCTATGGGGTTTGCGGCAGGTGCGGCAGGTGCGGCAAGTGCGGTTTCGGCAATTGCGGCAGGTGCGGCTGGGAAAAAAACGCAGCATGCCGCAAGTGCTGAAACCACACTTGCCGCACCTGCCGCAGGCCCCATAGGCATAGTATGGGGCTTGCCCCAAGTGAACCGCAAGTGCGGCCGTATTGAGGTAATCGCGCCAGTTGCGTTTCTTTTTACCGCAACTGCCGCAATCAGCGTAAAACGCAGATGACAAAGGGGCCATACCCAGGAGA
>JARQOC010000006.1:264872221-265010110 GCA_033576535.1 Allobates femoralis | reverse complement strand
GATGATCTGAGCTAGTGCAGGGTGAGGTAGATGCTGGACCAGATCATAGGGAGTTTCAGTCAGTGTAGGGAAACTTTAAGATTCCTTATATTTAACCCAAACAGCTCTTCTGAGAGCTACCAGGAGGACAGAGGAGTACTGTGTAGAGGACTGTAGGCAGGCAGGCAGGCAGGGAGGAGCAGCCTTACAGTGCACACAGGACCGACCTCATAGCTTAGCTTACTCACTCAGCTTTCCTAATAGCTGAAGTCAGAGGCTTAGCTGAGGTACTATTTCTTATTTTTTTGCACCTGATAGATTTTGGGTCATAATAACCCCTTCAGCTTTATTTTCTCTATGGCAGACCAGTGCGTTGCTGCTCTCCTACCTGCAAATAGCACGTACGCCACCTGCTTGTGCGACTACTTGTGCGCACTTAATAATTTTTGCAGGGACTAGTGTGCTGCTTCACTGCCAAGTGTTAGCACACACTTAACCCGCCAAAACTGCAATGCGAGTGCTTTCCGAGACACATCTGCGATTTGTAAATCGCACATTACTCCTATTACTCGCTTCCCCATTCATTAACATTGGACTCGCTAGACTCGCAACGAGTAGCGAGTCCCGGTCTTGGACTCGCTAGAGTCAAGCGATTCCGAGTAATTTAGGACTCGCCCATAACTATGCAGGATATGAGTTGTTGCTAGCACTTTACTTTTCTGGACAGAGTTCCATTGTTGCTCCTGGGATCTGTTGCAGCCATTTTACTAGCCTAGGGGTCACTGCTCCAAGTGCTCCTATCACCACTGGAATCATGGTTGCCTTCACTTTCCACATCCTTTCCAGTTGTTATTTAAAGCCCTGGTATTTCTTCAGTTTCTCATATGTCTTCTTTCTGATATTACTGTCATTTGGCACAACCACAATATCATTGCTGTCATGTGATCCTTGTCTACTACCACAATATCTGCTGGGTTATCCAACACCTGCTTATTTGTATGGATCTTGAAGCCCCACAGGATTTTAGACCTTTCATTCTCAACCACTTCTTCTGTGGTCTCCCCCTGGACATGGAAAACTTAGCTCATATGTTGTACAGATGTTCCAATATAAATTTTCGGCAACTTGGCTGTGGTGTTCTATGTACGCTGCCCCTGCTTGCATTTTGCATCCTGCCACTATGTGTTGGACTGCATGTTGGGTCTTGCCTTGTATGATAGATCCCTGCTCCTATATATCTGGTGCTTACTACCTGCTCTTCTGATGCTATGATTAGTGCCTCTGTGCTGTCTTGAAGTCTAGCTTCTCCATCCATCTACTTATATAATCGGGAGTTTGGGATTCAGGCGTTGTAGCCGAATCCCAAAATTCTTTGCGGCACTGCGAGCGATGACGCGTCAGCGTCATCGCGAGCAGTCTCCGCTGGCCACCCGCCGTCTCCGCCGCCCACTCGTCCGCCCCGCCGCCGCGAGTTCACCTCTACCCCTCGTTGTTCTATCACCGCGGGGGCCTCGGTGACGCCATGCAGCTGGAGTAGCGGTGTCCTTGCGGCAACAAGTAATTTCCAACATGGCGTCCAAAATCTCGCGAGATTTCGGCGCCATCTTGGATATTACATGTCGCTGCAGGGACTCCGCTATCCCACCAACATTGCGCCGAGGTGACCGCCCAGGGCCCGTTGGGAGATCAGCCGCTCATGCGCAAGCCGCTGATCTCCTGACGGTGGACACCGCTCATCTCCCGCCGCATATGGCGCCCAGTAGCGGCGCTACCGCCCGCTCTCCCCCGGCCATTCCGCACTTCCCCCTCCCCGCTCTGCTGCCTGGAGAAATACTTTCTTTTTGGAGCCGGTCATGTGACAGGCCCTCTGTGACGTCACATTAGCCCGCCCTCTCACATGACCGGCTTCAATGCTGGTGGAAGGAATACAGAGAGGAGAGGACAGGGGGACAGGGGCACACATGACTGGGGGACAAAGAACAGTGCCACAGGACAGGGGGACACAACAGGGGCACAGGACAGGGGGACACAGGACAGGAGCACACAGGACGCAGGCACACAACAGGGGCAGAGGACAAGGGGACACAGAACAGGGGTAGAGGACTGGGGCACACAGGACAGAGGGACACAACAGGGGCAGAGGACAGGGGGACACATAACAGGGGCTAACAGGACACGGGCACACAGGACATAAGGACACAACAGGGGCAGAGGACAAGGGGACACAGAACAGGGGTAGAGGACAGGGGCACACAGGACATGGGGACACAACAGGGGCAGAGGACAAGGGAACACAGAACAGGGGTAGATGACAGGGGCACACAGGACAGAGGGACACAACAGGGGCAGAGGACAGGGGAACACAGAACAAGGGCACACAGGACAGAGGCACACAGGACACAGGGACACAGGACAAGGCCACACAGGACGCGAGGACACAACAGGGACAGAGGACAAGGGGACACAGAACAGGGGTAGAGGACAGGGGCACACAGGACAGAGGGACCCAGCACAAGGCCACAGAGGACAGGGGGACACAGAACAGGGGCACACAGGAACAGAGGGACACAGGACAAGGCCACACAGGACAGGGGGACACAGAAGAGGGGCGCACAGCACAGGGGGACACAGAACAGAGGCACACAGGACAGGGGGACACCTGACATGGGCACACAGGACAGGAGGACACACAACAGGAGCAGAGGACTCAGGCACACAGGACAGGGGGACACAACAGGGGCAGAGGACAGGGGGATACAGAACAGGGGCACACAGGACAGGGGGACACAGAGGCAGAGGACAGGGGCACACAGGACAGGGGCACACAGGACAGGGGGACACCGGACAGGGGCACACAGGACAGTGGCACAGCGGACAGTGGCACACAGGACAGTGGCACACCGGACAGGGGCACACATAACAGGGGGACACCGGAAGACGGGGCAGAGAACACGGGAAGACAGCTAACCACTGAGCCACCATATACAGTGCTAACCACTGAGTCACTGTATACAGTCCTAACCACTGACCCACCATTTGCTCTGCTAACCACTGAGCCACCATACAGTGCTAAACACTGACCCACCATATACTCTCCTAACTACTGAGCCACCACACAATGCAAAACACTGACCCACCATATACTGTCCTAATTACTGAGCCACCACACAGTGCAAAACACTGACCCACCATATACTGTCCTAACCACTGACCCATCATATACTGTGCTAACCACTTAGCCACCTTATACTATGCTAACCACTGAGCCACCATACAGTGCTAACCACTAAGCCACCATACAGTGCTAACCACTGAGCCACCATATAGTGCTAACCACTGAGCCACCATATACAGTGCTAACCACTCAGCCACCATATACAGTGCTAACCACTGAGCCACCATATACAGTGCTAATCACTGAGCCACCATACAGTGCTAACCACTGAGCCACCGTATACAGTGCTAACCACTGACCCACCATATACAGTGCTAACCACTGAGCCACCGTATACAGTGCTAACCACTGAGCCACCATACAGTGCTAACCACTGTGCCACCATATACAGTGCTAATCACTGAGCCACCGTATACAGTGCTAACCACTGAGCCACCATATACAGTGCTGACCACTGAGCCACCGTATACAGTGCTAACCACTGTGCCACCATATACAGTGCTAATCACTGAGCCACCGTATACAGTGCTAACCACTGAGCCACCATATACAGTGCTGACCACTGAGCCACCGTATACAGTGCTAATCACTGAGCCACCATACAGTGCTAACTACTGAGCCACTATATACAATGCTAATCACTGAGCCACCATATACAGTGCTGACCACTGAGCCACCATATACAGTGCTAACCACTGAGCCACAATATACAGTGCTAACCACTGAGTCACCATATACTGTGCTAACCACTGAGCCACCATATTCACTGCTAACCACTGAGCCACCGTATACATTGCTAACCACTGAGCCACCATATACAGTGCTAACCACTGAGCCACCATATACAGTGCTAACCACTGAGCCTTCATGTACAGTGCTAACCACTGAGCCTCCATGTACAGTGCTAACCACTGAGCCACCGTACAGTGCTAACCACTCAGCCACCATATACAGTGCTAACCACTGACCCACCATATACAGTGCTGACCACTGAGACACCGTATACAGTGCTAACCACTGAGCCACCATATACAGTGCTAACCACTGTGCCACCATATACAATGCTAACCACTGAGCCACCATATACAGTGCTAACCACTAAGCCATCATATAGTGCTAACCAGTGAGCCACCATATAATGTGCTAACCACTGAGCCACCATATACAGTGCTAACCACTGAGCCACCGTATACAGTGCTAACCACTGAGCCACCGTGTACAGTGCTAACCACTGAGCCACCATACAGTGCTAACCACTGAGCCACCATACAGTGCTAACCACTGAGCCACCGTATACATTGCTAACCACTGAGCCACCATATACAGTGCTAACCACTGAGCCACCATACAGTGATAACCACTGAGCCACCATACAGTGCTAATCACTGAGCCACCATACAGTGCTAACCACTGAGCCACCGTATACAGTGCTTACCACTGAGCCACCATATACAATGCTAACCACTGAGCCACCGTATACAGTGCTAACCACTGAGCCACCATATACAGTGCTAACCACTGAGCCACCATATACAGTGCTAACCACTGAGCCACCATATACAGTGCTAATCACTGAGCCACCATACAGTGCTAACCACTGAGCCACCGTATACAGTGCTAACCACTGACCCACCATATACAGTGCTAACCACTGACCCACCATACAGTGCTAACCAGAGCCACCGTATACAGTGCTAACCACTGAGCCACCATATACAGTGCTAACTACTGAGCCACCATATACAGTGCTAACCACTGAGCTACTATATACAGTGCTAACCACTGAGCCACCATATACAGTGCTAACCACTGAGCTACTATATACAGTGCTAACCACTGAGCCACCATATACTGTTAACCAGTGACCCACCATATAAATCCTGCAACAAAAGCGTACTTTCTGGAGAGAAGACTGTACTATTCAGCGCCTATTTCTTTGGTACCTCTTCATTGCAACGCATTCCCGATGCAATAGCATGGGGCCTATTTCTACTAGTTGTTTATAAAAGGGAGAAAAAGCAGTGGAGCCAAAAGGACTCGTTGAGGCCCTTAGTTTTGTCCCATTTCTGTAATATCTAAATTAGATTCCTTTGACCTTCAGTCTAATACGTCCAATATCTTTGACTTCCATCATTAGTTTGATTCTACTATAAGGAGACTGTATTCCCCCTCCCCTTTCCTCTTTTCCCCTTACCCTCTGCACCACTACTTGCTGGTGTTTTATCATTTTATATTGTGTATTTTTTTTAATTGTATGTCATTTTCTGTTTATGCTGACAGTGGTTTGTTATCTGTATGATGTCACATATGCTGCCAATTGGAATCATGAACTTTGGATTTTGGGATGTATCCCTGCCTATCCACTGCTTGGAGTGATCCTGCTAAAAGCCATATTGGAAGATCGATCACAATGTGTTATTGTAATTATATCATGCTTTTTTTGGCATTTCTGCTCATCCATTCATTGTGTATTTGTGGCCTTTTCCCATGGTGATCGGGTGCACATGCACGGGTTCCCGGTCTCCTGCGTTGCCATGGAGGCACACAACACACCTGTCCTTTGTTTACCGGTCGCTAGGTTACCATATTCGGTGGCTGGCGACAAATGGTGGGCAGTGCGCCGGAAGTGACATCGCGTGGGGCCGCAGAATCTAGTCATGCGCCACATCAAGCGATCCCTTTGGCGCATGAGATCATGTGACCGTCCCAGTCTCTGGGATTTAATGTCTGCCGGTATGAACGGACTTCACTCCTCATGATAAAGCGCTGGTATTGAAATATTGTGAAACATACGTTAGGAGTCTGGTCCAGAGGGGTCCCTTTTCCCCTTCCTCCTTGCACACAGCACTTTATGGTATGAATTGACTCTGGAAATGAAATTTGATGAAACCTTGACTTTGTAAAGGATATCTATTGGTAACCAACTGTAAAAACATGTGGGCATTAAGTCTGTATGGACAGTAATTTTTATGGGACTACCTGTTTAATTCCCTAAAAGGAATGCCACACCTGGGCTTCTCCTATCCAAAGAGACAATATAAACCTCATTGTCATTGACTGATTATCATCATATCATTGTCATTTCTGTAAAATAATGTAATATTTTGTGCTTGTACATTAATCCTTGTCAGCTGTTTTCATTGCATAATTGTGTTTGCAATAAATTCTCTCATCTTTCTAAAAATAAAGAAGTTTTTATATGCATTGTTAAAGCGCTTTTGGCGCCAAAGCTTTTTCTCTCTTTTATAAATGTTGTTTATTGTGTTTGAGCCACTGACCTAAGTAGGCAAATGCCTTACAGCTTCAAATCAAATACCATATGGAATTATCTTATTTGTTTCTTCAGCCATTGGTAGAATTTCTCCATGTCAGCCACCTCCGTTATCTTTCAATGGTACATGCTATGCAGAGACTTATCTTGCCATGGCACTTCATGTTCTGGTTCTTCCTTCCAGGACTGTCATTGTTGCTTCCTTAGGCTCTCCCTAAGCATCTTATCTTTTGGTGCCATTTTTGGGATGTATTCCTGTATACTCCTTGTTTTATCCATGATGGGTGGCTTGGACGCCTATCAAGCCTCGTCCAACTTCCTTTCTGTTGGTATACTGTCTTTGGTTGTTAGTCTAGGGGTAGAGACCACCTCGCATTCTAAGGAGCTTACAGGTCTTCACATCTGCAGCTTACATTTATTCTTTTTGACAGCACACTATGCCAGGAGGGTATCTGGTAACTTGTGGGGATTATGAATTGATGGCATTGATCTTATTCTTCCCATTACGCTGGTTCTTCAGGACTAGTGATGAGCGAGTATACTCATTACTATTCTCTACTTGCATGAATAGTACGGTATTCGGGATACTCGTTACTCTACGACTGTTTTGGAATTTACTCATGATATTCAAGTGAGCTAAAAAGCATTTTTCCTGCCAGATTTTCAGCCAATAAACATGCTGGGATTGCTTGTCCATCTCAGTAATGCCATATTCATCTTTGATAATGGCATTACTGTGATTGGCAGGCACAGTATAACCAAAGGAAAAAAACGCTCAAACGGAATAGTGATGAGGTCTTGGGGGGCTAGAAAAAGTCCAGGGTAATAGATATAGGAATAGGGGCTTGTGGCCGTGCTCTTGCTCAAAAAAAATCCAAGCATCAAGGATTATTTGGATTCATATGGTGGTATTTATTTCTACACTTTTCGAGTAAACCCATTCCTCAGGAATACCACAACAATGGGATGTCATTGACTGAGAAGACTGCGACTGACATGACCTGGAAGAGATTCAGCAGGAGCGCAGAAGACTGAGCTGACCCGGGAGCAGCAGCAGGAGACTGTTAAGCCCAATTTTTCTGTTCTTCTATCTCTATCTTCACTAGGTCCTGTCACTCAGAGCAGACAGCTGTACGGCAGAACAGTATGCAAACAGTCTACGTTATGGCTGCCTACAGTTCCCATGTAGTTTGAGCATGATCTCATCCATCTTTGCTTTTTTACAGCCCCCCAGACCTTTTTGTAGAGTTTAAAAGAAGATTACTCATGTTTCTCATTGACTTGCATTGTATTCGCTTTTCGGAACGAATACAGAATTATTACAAAGTACTTGTTACGCGTATAACGAATATTACGGTACTAGCTCATATTCAGGACCTGTCTTACCCTTTAATCGTATGTGAATGTTGCTGCTTTCCTTCCCTCTTCATCATGGTTACTGTATCCCTGTGGGATGCCGAGGTACTTGTTGCAAGTCTGCACATCTGCTATGGTAGTACTACTAGTTTATGTATGGACAAGGCAAGAGGCTCTGTACATATGTAATATATATACATTACATATATATATATATATATAATATATATATATATATATATATATATATATGTATATACAAATGAAGAAAATACGACAGCACTACCAAAATTATATAAATGGTGCAAAACCTATTCAGCAGTGTCCAAACAACCGAAATAGTAAATCAAGAAAAATAGGCAGCACTCCAAATTAAATGTGAAAATAGTGGATACCTTAGTATCCACTATTTTCACATTTAATTTGGAGTGCTGTCTATTTTTCTTCATTTACTATTTCGGTTGTTTGGACACTGCTGAATAGGTTTTGCACCATTTATATAATTTTGGTAGTGCTGTACGTCATTGGTAGTAGCTGAGTGCTGCAGAGAATTTTTTCTAGTTATTTGACCCAGCGTCCCTGCTAGCAACCTGTTCACATTAGTCTGTGAGTGCTGTGTAGTTTTTTTTCTTTTTTTTATATATATATATGTATATATATTACATATGTACAGGGCCTCTTGCCTTCTCCATACATAAACTAGTAGTACTACCACAGCAGATGTGCAGACTTGCAACAAGTACCTCGGCATCCCAGGTGGCGACGTTTTGACAGTGACCCGCTTGATAAAAACATGGTAAAGATAATTTTTTTCTTTTAGATATTATATATATATATATATATATATATTATATGTCTACATTGTTATATGTAGATTCACGCTGAAGGCATCAAAACTATGAATTAACACATGTGGAATTATATACTTAACAAAAAAGTGTAAAACAACTGAAAATATGAGCTTCAAGAGGTAGTCACCGGAAATGGTTTTCACTTCACAGGTGTGCCCTGTCAGGTTTAATAAGTGGGATTTCTTGCCTTATAAATGGGGTTGGGACCATCAGTTGTGTTGTGCAGAAGTCTGGTGGATACATAGCTGATAGTCCTACTGAATAGAGTGTTAGACTTTGTATTATAGCAAGAAAAGAGCAGCTAAGTAAAGAAAAACGAGTGGCTATCATTACTTTAAGAAGCTCATCAAGAGAATGCCAAGAGTGTGCAAAGCAGTAATCAAAGCAAAAGGTGGCTACTTTGAATAACCTAGAAAATAAGACATATTTTCAGTTGTTTCACACTTTATGGATAAATATATTATTCCACATGTGGTAATTCATAGTTTTGATGGCTTCAGTTTGAATCTACAATTTTCATAGTCATGAAAATAAAGAAAACTCTTTGAATGAGAAGGTGTGTCCAAACTTTTGCTCTATACTGTATATACAGTGCCTACAAGTAGTCTTCAACCCCCTGCAGATTTAGGTGGTTTGATAAGATGCAAATAAGTTAGAGCCTTCAAACTGCAAACGAGAGTAGGATTTATTAACAGAAGCATAAATCTTACAAACCAAAAAGTTATGTTGCTCAGTTGAATTTTAATAAATTTTAAACATAAAAGTGTGGGTCAATTATTATTCAACCCCTAGGTTTAATATTTTGTGGAATAACCCTTGTTTGCAATTACAGCTAATAATCGTCTTTTATAAGACCTGATCAGGCCGGTACAGGTCTCTGGAGTTATCTTTGCCCACTCCTCCATGCAGATCTTCTCCAAGTTATCTAGGTTCTTTGGGTGTCTCATGTGGACTTTAATCCTGAGCTCCTTCCACAAGTTTTCAATTGGGTTAAGGTCAGGAGACTGACTAGGCCACTCCATCACCTTGATTTTTTCCCTCTTGAACCAGGCCTTGGTTTTCTTGGCTTTGTGCTTTGAGTCGTTGTCTTGTGGGAAGATGAAATTACGACCCATCTTAAGATCCTTGATGGAGGAGCGAGGTTCTTGGCCAAAATCTCCAGGTAGGCCATGCTATCCATCTTCCCATGGATGCGGACCAGATGGCCAGGCCCCTTGGCTGAGAAACAGCCCCACAGCATGATGCTGCCACCACCATGCTTGACTGTAGGGATGGTATTCTTGGGGTCGTATGCAGTGCCATCCAGTCTCCAAACGTCACGTGTGTGGTTGGCACCAAAGATCTCAATCTTGGTCTCATCAGACCATAGAACCTTGAACCAGTCTGTCTCAGAGTCCTCCAAGTGATCATGAGCAAACTGTAGACGAGCCTTGACATGACGCTTCGATAGTAAAGGTACCTTACGGTCTCGTCTGGAACGGAGACCATTGTGGTGGAGTACGTTACTTATGGTATTGACTGAAACCAATGTCCCCACTGCCATGAGATCTTCCCGGAGCTCCTTCCTTGTTGTCCTTGGGTTAGCCTTGACTCTTCGGACAAGCCTGGCCTCAGCACGGGAAGAAACTTTCAAAGGCTGTCCAGGCCGTGGAAGGCTAACAGTAGTTCCATAAGCCTTCCACTTCCGGATGATGCTCCCAACAGTGGAGACAGGTAGGCCCAACTCCTTGGAAAGGTTTTTGTACCCCTTGCCAGCCTTGTGACCCTCCACGATCTTGTCTCTGATGGCCTTGGAATGCTCCTTTGTCTTTCGCATGTTGACCATGTATGAGTGCTGTTCACAAGTTTGGGGAGGGTCTTAAATAGTCAGAAAAGGCTGGCAAAAGAGATAATTAATCCACACATGTGAAGCTCATTGTTATTTGTGCCTGAACTACTTCTTAATACTTTAGGGGGACCAAACAGAATGCTGGTGGTTTGAGGGGTTGAATAATAAATGACCCTCTAAATTAACTTTTAACGTTTAAAAAAAAAAAAAAAAATTTAAAATCTTTTTGGCTGCAGTGCATTTCCCACTTCCAGGCTGATCTACAGTCCAAATGTCACAATGCCAAGTTAATTCCGCATGTGTCAACCAGCTAAATCTGCAGGGGGTTGAAGACTACTTGTAGGCACTGTATGTATATATATCTATATATATATCTATAGTGGTGATGTGACCAGCATGTTCCCCATGACCATTATATACTTCACATGGGTGATTGTATCTCTTGCTCTGTGGCAGCACACGCGGGGTTGATGGCTGCAAGGTCTGAGTGCTGATTGTTCACACTGCTTTGCAGGTGTGGGAAGTCTGGGAAGGATATGAGCTCCCCAGGGCTGGGGAGAGAGTGAAGTATCAAAGCAGCAGGAGCTGTGTGGATTTATATGTGAACAGGCTGTGTGTGTAGTTTTAACACAGCCTGGGAGTGGCTGTGTGCAGTTAACACAGCTTGACAGCGTGGACTTGGCCTTCCCAGGGGCCCTGGCTAAAGATAAATCCTGACAGCCATACCGAATTGTGGGAATGCCTATTATACCGGCTGAGTCCTTGAGCTACAAAAGGTCTATACTAACCTGAACTTGTAATTAAATCGTGTGTTGTGTGAACAAGTGCCTGAGTCCCTGCCTTCTGTCTTGCCGATCCTAACTAGCTACCTTACAATATATATATATATCTGAATCATGTAGCAATTTCAAATATCCAGTGGCACTGAGGTTTCCATTGATGAAGAATGGCCCCACTATCTTTGTACCCCATATACCACACCATACCATCAATTTATATATTCCAACAGCCTTGGAGGGATCTATCCACTGTGGGTTAGTGTCAGACCAATAGCGGTGTTTTTTTTTTGTTAACTTCACCATTCACAAAAAAGTTTGCCTCATCATTCATCTGAAGGCAATTGTCTATGCTGTGAAGATACGAGATGTGCAGCATCTGAAACAATGGATACTGGAAGCCTGTGCTAGCATTTCTTCTGCGGTGTTGCTATCATTATGTCAAGAGTGGGAGAAGAGGGTTGCATTGACAATCCAACACAATGGGCAACACTTTGAACACATTTTATAAGTGGTCATAAACTTGTAAATAACTCATGAAATAATAAAGTTATGTTAAAACCAAGCACACCATTGTTATTCTTATGAAATGCTCAATAGGTTTGATGACCCTCTTCCCATTGAAAAACATAAAGTTGGATCCAAAATGGCCAGCCTCAAAATGGCCGCCATGGTCACCACCCATCTGAAAAAGTTTTCCCTTTCCCATAAACTAATGTGCCACAAACAGGAATTTGATATCACCAACCATTCCCATTTTATGCATATATATGTTTAAATGGTGCAAAGTCAATAATGGGCAGAGTTCATTAAGAGCTTTGAGTTGTATACCAAAGGCTGCATTGATGTTCACTAAAACAGCAGGAGTAAGCGCAAGTAGTTCTAAATGTGTCATTTTTTAGGAAAGTCCACTTTCCTTGGTGTTAAGACAGCATGCCAGCATTTTCAGCACTGCCCGAGATCAGGTTGCTGTTATTGATGGTACTCTGTTGCTAAATGGATTTTGGGGGTTTCAGGGGCTACTCCCTCAGGGACATTGCCTGCCATCACCTGGCCCCAGCACACTCCATCCCGGTAAGAGATAAGCGAACCTCTAGAAGCTCAAATTCAATTTGGTTTGCCAAAAGGGCAACGTTAGTTGAACAAGTTTGTTGAACAGTTTGCAGAATATCCGAGCCCATTGAAATCAATGGGAGGCAAAATAAAGGGCCTAGAAAACACCTTAAAAGGGGCCCAAAAGCTGCCAAACAGCTCAAACCATTTTACAGTGAAGCCCCACTGTTTTGGCAAAGATATTATCATCCCACAATATTACTTACAAGCTTCAGTACCGCTGTCACACTCACCATATTTGCGGGCCCGCTCATGAACCTCAGACATATGCATCAAAATTTGAATGCTTATCCTGAGGCTAGTCTATGAGAGTGCAAAAGTACCATGCCAATGTGGTTTTTTTTTTCCTTGCAGATTTGGTGCAGATTTTGTGGCAGAATAAAGAAATGTGACTCACATGTGCAATGAAATAAAAGCAACATGGGCATAGCCCTCTGACCTGTCCTGGATTTTTCTGGCCTCAGGCTAAACATACTGATTTTGATGCAGGTTCTCAAAAATGTTGTAAAAAGCAGCATGAAACAATACACCGTGGGAGCAGGGCATAAGAGGATTTGGGGAAATCCACAGTTGTGGTGAAAAAGCTCAAGGATTTCTCTTACCCCTTGGCTACTTCCACAGATATTTCTAAGGCAGGGGTGACCCACTACAGCCCTCAAGGTCTGAAAACAGTGCAAGCTTTCAGGATCTCCTTAGCATTGCACAGGTGGTAATTTTATCACCTGCAGAGGTGATCATTCCAGCACCTTGTGCAAAGCTAAGGGAAACATAAAACCAGGCACTCTTAATGGCCCTTGAGAACTGCACTTGGTATATTAGGTCATGCTATATCATTGCACCATATCAAGAATTTTATATATATATATATATACATACTAGGTGCTCCATTTCTTGTTGTATATTTTTTTACATTTATTTTTTATTTTCATATATACATATAAATATGTCTATAAATATGTTTATATGTCAAACCGACAGATAAGAACAAACTTCTTCATTACACAAGTAACCATCCAATGAGTATGAAAAATTCCAGTCAATTAAGCCAATTGGGCAGGGTGGACATAATAGTAAGCAATAATTATGAAAAGGAAAAAGAAATGGACAAATTGATGAAAATGTTCAGAGATAGGGGAAAACCTTTTGCTTATAAATCCATGTGTAATAATGGTAGTACTATCTTAGGAAGTTTAGGGAGCTAAACGCTAAATAATTCTTAAAGTTACTATATGGTGGCCCGATTCTAACGCATCGGGTATTTTAGAATATGTATGTAGTTGACATACTGTGACTGACAGAACTTGTTCAATCAACGTGAGTGAACTACATATATATATATATATATATATATATATAGCAGCGCTATGGTATATGGTGGTACTTTATAGCACATGTATAGCAGCGCTATAGTATATGGCGGTACTTTATAGCACATGTATAGCAGCGCTATAGTATATGGCGGTACATTACAGCTCATGTATAGCAGCACTATAGTCTATGGCGGTACATTACAGCACATGTATAGCAGCACTATAGTATATGGCGGTACATTACATTACATGTATAGCAGCGCTATGGTATATGGCGTACATTACATTACATGTATAGCAGCACTATGGTTTATGGCGGTACATTACAGTACATGTATAGCAGCGCTATGGTATATGGCAGTACATTACAGCACATGTATAGCAGCACTATAGTATATGGCGGTACATTACAGTACATGTATAGCATCAGGTATTCTAGAATATGTATGTAGTTGACATACTGTGATGACAGAACTTGTTCAGTCAACGTGAGTAACTACATATATATATAATATTATATATATATATATATATATAGCAGGCTATGGTATATGGTGGTACTTTAAAGCACATGTATAGCAGCACTATAGTCAATGGCGGTACATTACAGCACATGTATAGCAGCACTTAGTATATGGCGGTACATTACATTACATGTAAAGCAGCGCTATGGTATATGGCGTACATTTCATTACATGTATAGCAGCACTATGGTATATGGCGTTACATTGCAGTACATGTATAGCAGCGCTATGGTATATGGCAGTACATTACAGCACATGTATAGCAGCACTATAGTATAGGGCGGTACATTACAGTACATGTATAGCAGCACTATGGTATATGACAGTATATTACAGCACATGTATAGCAGCGCTATAGTATATGGCGGTATATTACCGTACATATATAGCAGCGCAAATGGTATATGGCGGTAATTACAGTACATGTATTCAGCGCAATGAATATTGGCGGTACCTTACAGTACATGTATAGCAGCACTATGGTGTATGGCGATACATTACAGTACATGTATAGCAGCGCTATAGTATATGGGGTACATTAAAGTACATGTACAGCAGCACTATGTTATATGGTGGTACATTACAGTGCATGTATAGCAGCGCAGTGGTATATGGCGGTACATTAAAGTACATGTATAGCAGTGCTATGGTATATAGCGGTACATTACAGTACATGTATAGCAGCGCTATAGTATATGGTGGTACATCACAGTACATGTATAGCAGTGCTATGGTATATGGCGGTACATTACAGACATGTATAGCAGCCTATGGCATATGGCGTACATTACAGTACATGTATAGCAGCGCTATAGTATATGGCGGTACATTACAGTACATGTATAGCAGTGCTATAGGTATATGGCAGTACATTACAGACATGTATAGAGCGCTATAGTATATGGCCAGTACATTACAGTACATGTATAGCACGCTATGGTATATGGGGGACACGTTACAGACATGTATAGCAGCCTATGTATATGGGCGTACATTACAGTACATATATAGCAGCGCTATGGTATATGGGTAGCATTATAGTACATGTATAGCAGCACTGTGGTATATGGTGATACTCTGCTCCCCACGGCTCCTCTTGGCCCCTACTCCTCCACAGTAAAAGTAAAAATAAAAAAATCCTCGTGAATCTCACTGTCCGCCGGCTCGCTCCAACTCCGTCTTCTAGGTCCTACAGGCCTTTAGGACCTATGGTTGCCTGAAAACCAATCAGCTGATCGGTAACATGAATATGACCGCTAACTGCGGGGGGGCAGGATGGAGCAGGGGGCAGGATGGTGATGGGGGGGGGCAGGATGGTGGGAAGGAGGGAAAAATGGTGGCGGGGGCAGGATGAAGCAAGCTAGGGGCAGGATGGAGCTGAAGGTGCAGGATGGAGCCGGGGGGGCAGGATGGAGGTGCGGGGGTAGGATGCAGGGGGGGGCAGGATGCAGGCGGGGGGGCAGGATGGAGGCGGGGGGGCAGGATGGAGCGAGGGCAAGAGGGCAGGATGGAGCAAGCGGGGCAGGATTGATGAGGGGGGCAGGATGGATGCGAGGGGGCAGGATGGATGCGGGGGGGGCAGGATGGATGCGGGCGAGGCGGGCAGGAATGGATGCGGGGGGCAGGAATGCATGCGGGGGGCAGGATGGAGGCAAGGGGGCAGGATGGAGCTGGGGGAGCAAGATGGAGGCGGCAGGGCATGGAGCCAGGGGGCAAGATGGAGGCGGGGGGCAGATGGAGCCGCAGGGCATGGAGCCAGGGGGGCAGGATCGAGCCATGGGGCAGGATGGAGCCAGCGGGGGGGCAGGATGGCAGGAGGTGGCGGGGGGGCAGGATGGGCGGGGGGGCAGGATGGAGCGAGAGGGCAGGATGGAGCCGGGAAGCAGGATGGAGCGGGAATGGGGGCAGGATGGTGCCAGGAAGGGGGGCAGGATGGATACGGGGGAGGTCAGGACGGAGTGAGAGGGCCAGGACGGAGCGAGCGGGGCAGGAAGGAGCGTGGCAGGAGGTGGCGGGCAGGATGGAGAGCAGGACAGGACGCAGCAAGCGGGGCAGGACGGAGCAAAGGGCAGGAGCGAGGACGGGCAGGCATGAGCGGGGCAGGACGGAGCAAGGCAGATGGCAGACGGCAGGAGCGGGCAGGATGGAGCAGGGCAGGACGGACAGCGGGGCAGGACGGAGCAATGGGCAGGTGATGACGAGCGGAGAAGGGGGGCAGGATGGATGCAGGGGGGCAGGATGGAGCCGGGGGGCAGGATGGAGCTTGGGGGGCAGGATGGAGCTGGGGGGGCAGGATGGAGCAGGGGGTGGAACATGGCGCCAGGGGGCAGGATGGCTGCGGGGGGGCAGGATCCCCTCCCCCCCTCTGTTCTCACCCGCAGCGTCGCACTGTGTCAGCGACATGTGACAGGGTGGGCTGTGTGACGTCACATCAGCCCACCCTGTACATGACAGCTGTACAGGGAGAAGACAGGTGAGAACAGCGAGAGGCGTGGAGGGAGGCAGGGAGGCGACGAGGGAGGCAGGGAGGCAAGGAGGGAGGCAGGGAGGTGAGGAGTGGACAGGGAGGCAGGGAGTCGAGTAGGCAAGGAGAGAGGCAGGGAGGCGAGGAGTAGAGGAGGCAGGTACCAGTGGCGGGGGTGCCGCGGCCGTACATGTAGCCTGGCGACATCTACTGTATAATCTTCTAATTTTGAATGCGCCGGCTTTTTGCATACGTGGCATTGCTAGCGGCAGCCAATGAGCGCTGGCGTGCGACTTCGGCGTCACACAGACACGATTAGGAGATTATATAGTAGATGATTTTTAATTTTTGTTTTAGTGAGGAGAAATTAGTACAATAACTGTGAGCACCGCCAAATCAAAATAGCTACAGAGCATGCGCGGGGAGTACCAAGATGGCGCTAGACCGCTTCCTGTTACACCATGGTAACAGGGAAGCTAGATGCCAGCACATGCGCAGTAGAAACAGGGGAACGCGATAATGGGGCGGCCACTGCTAGACAAACACATGTAAGTTATTTTAAGCAATACATAATCTCTGTGCATAATCAATCTTAATTAAGCAGACACCTAACTACCAATTGATAAACTTCACATTTTTATAAGCAAATGAAGGAGTTTGTAATCACTGTATTCAGTTCACCGCATGTAAATGATAATATGGCACCATAATATGTTATAGAAGCAGGGTGGATTGAAAATTGCACTGTATTATAATGTTTTAATCACTGTAATTGAATAATCACACTGGAAGGATGTGGATGTATAAAAAGTCCAGCACATGCTATATGTGACTGCTGGAAGAAGGTCACAGGTTGACCGAAACGTCGCCATTTTTTCACCTGAAGGCCAATAAAGGCTTAAAGAGAATTCTAACGAGTGCTGCAGTCCGTATTTACATACATGATAGAGATAGATAGATATGTATCAAAAATTGACCGCAGCACTCCAAAAAAGATTAAGCATGCCTTTATTAGGCCTTCAGGACATCAAGGCGACGTTTCGGTTCTGTGAACCTTCCTCTAGAAGTAAAGCCTTTGCACATCAATCTGGAGTGCTGCCTGTTTTTTCCATTTTATTGAACTTTGCAGTTGAGCCCTGCACACAGGTAGCTTTTGCACCCACCTTGTAAATACTTTTGTGCTGATTCTAATTTTGTTTTTTTTAGATAGATAGATAGAAAGAAAGAAAGAAAGAAAGAAAGAAAGAAAGAAAGAAAGAAAGAAAGAAAGAAAGAAAGAAAGAAAAGAAAGAGAAAGAAAGAAAGAAAGAAAATAGATATTTAGCTATATAATTTTTACAGCTATTAACCAAATAATTAAGGCATTAAATAAATAACAACAACATGGTGTACCTTAACTTCTTGATAACCAACAAATGTAAAGCAGACAGCAACAGGCTGGCCGATATTACAACACTGGGAAAGTCCATAGGTATTTGACCCTTCCCAACCTAATTATATCAGCCTACAGCCACCCCAGAAGTGGCACATCACTTTAGATGCACCAATTCTTGTGCATCACCTCGGCTCTTCCTGATTGACCTGGTGGGGATGCGATCAGGCTAAAGGTACCGTCACACGCGGCAATATTGCTAGGCAATTTCACTGGCAATTTGCTGGTTTCAGTGAAATCATGGACACATTGTTCTATTTTGTTGCCATGTACAAATGGAACAATGTGTCCATGATTTCACTGCAACCAGCAAATTGCCAGTGAAATTGCCTAGCAATATTGCCGCGTGTGACGGTACCTTAATAGTTTTTGGGGTTGATGTCAGCTGCATAGTGTCAGCTGGCCTCAACCCTGGTGTTAGTAATGGAAAGGTCTATCAGACACCCCCTTTACTAACCCATTAATAAAAAAAAAAATACACGAAAATATAACAATCCTGACTGCTCATTACAGTTGCTGGGTCTAACGCAATGCAGCATTATGAGGAGTCAGCTGGTAACCAACGCAACTCTTTTCTGATGTCACCACTCTTCAGAGGCTCCAGATCTTGTGAGCAATGATATCGGCTTCAGACGATCCTGCTCACTCTGCGCACAGGAATACATCGAACAAGCTGGAATTTTGTGGAGTTTTGAATAAAGTGGTTAACGTATGCTTTACCTTTGTGGGTTATCAAAAAGAGGGGGAGCTCTTGTAATTTTTTAAATTTAATTACTTATTTGTTTTCTTAATTACTGTAAAATTTACTTATCTATCCATCTCTTTATCTTTGCACATTTTTACATATCATAAAAACATTAATTTCAATGTAATGCATTTTTTCCAGTATGCATTACATGGATGTCACCCATATGTCTTCTGCGTGCTGTACGTGCTTCATCCATGCTGCTGGTAAAAACTGGACATGTCTCTATGTGGATCACATGGATACGAGAATTATTCACACATGAGACAGTACAGAGATGTGAAAAAAAAACACCTATTTTAATGAGTATGTGTGGCACCCCATGGGTTAATGTGCCACAATAACATCACATGGGTTCTCTCCCCACTACACACTGACAAACACTAGCACCTCTGGGCCAGGAGGGGGAGCACAACCTGCTTCCTTACATACTCCTGCTTATGAGGGAGAGCTCAGTTCAGCTCGGAGCAGGGCTGTGAAGAGCACGAGCTAGTGCAGAACTTAGTGCAGACCTAGTGAGGGTCAGAGGAACAGGAGAACTACAGACTGAGGAACACGTCTGGGAGCTGGAGTGACACCTTCACTCGCCCCAGAACAACACACAGAACTGACACCGGATCCGCAACTGTGTCTGGCACCCACAGCACAGTGAATCCAGGAACAGTGGGATTTCTAGATGCCCCTAGTACAAGTGCAAAGCAACATGGAGGGGTCAGCACAGCACAGAGGACTCAAGTTGCCTAGCCAAGTGGTACCAGCAGAACACAGAGAGAGAGAGACGTGAGAAGTCCCAGCAGCTCAGCTAATAGCAGCGGCCAGGACACACACACACACAGTGCAGCACAAGGAAGCTGACAACCCCGGACAGGGTGGGAAGAGAGCTCAGCCCCATTACAGACTCCATGGACTATAATCTGCAATAACATCAGCAGTAAAGCTTTGGAAAACAGCAAAACTGTGAGTCTGTGTATTGATTGCGACCTTTGCTCCACATTCAGCACAGAGAGCTTCCCCCTGCTACAAGCCTGTCAGCTCTGCATCACCAGGAGAGGAGAATTGCATCAGTGTCTACCAAACGTGAGTGTGTGTCCTTTAACCCCGTCTCCACCATCTATACCCCTTATAGACTATACCATCACTGCCCCGGGGAATACAGTTCTACCCACAGGAACTATACCATCTATGCTGCCACTACATCATCCCCGGAGGTTCTGCAGCAGCGGTGGCCCCCTTACTGGCTGCATATAGTGGGTGGCGTCATGACTGACATTTCCCCTGTAAATAATCCCCCTTTTATTGCCGAGCCCGGGACACGGTCCGGACCAAGCCACCCGTGACTTCCCCGGCACCATCCGGTCCGGTACCGAGTACCCCTGTCCCGAGGGGCCCGACAACCATGTGAACATGTCTCCACGTGTGAAAATGAACTCCATGTGTACTGGAAAGAAGAACATGTGAAGGAGGTCTAAATGACACATGGCTCAAACTCTGATGACAATTTTAGGCTAGGGTCACATCTTCGTTTTTTTTTTCCATCCGGATCAGGTTTTGAGCATTAAAAATGCTCAAAACCGGATCCGGATCTGAAACCCATAGGCTTCCATTGTAAAACCGGATTGCACTATTTGCAATCCAGTTACCGGATCCAGTTTTGGAGCCTGCGGGAAAAATTATGCAGGCTGCGTCTATCGTGCCGGTTCCAAAACCGGATCTGTTTTTTTTATAATGGGAGTCTATGGACCAGATCCAGTACCGCAAGTTACATAAATGTACCTTGCTGTAACGGATCCGGGTGCGGTTTTTAAAATTTCAAAAACCCACAGATCAAAACCGGATGCATTCATGCATCCCGATCCAGAATGAGGGTTGCAATTTTACTATCAAATAATAGGCACACGGTGATACCACATCCGGTAATGGATGCGGTTACCGGATTGTGCCTTTTAAGTGTGACCCTAGCCTTAGCCAAGTTTTATTAGCATAATTAATCCTATTCTTTCCTATGAGGGAACATATGCTTGTGGAACCCAGCTACAGATTTGGGATGATTAATTAGTACGGTAAGTGGTACAGCTATTATTTTTCCTGTTGCATTTGAATTATAATTTAACATTTTTTTCATTTGTAATGTACTAGAAAGCATTAAGCCTTCACAATACTTTTCACAGAAAAAAGTACTTATCATCAGTCAAAGACAATGTGTTTAATATAACCAAGTGACTACTGCGATTTTGCATGATTTCTGCATTTTTCTTGTGAAGGGGATAATAGCTTTACTAAATAACAAAATTAAAATAATTTCCCAAAATCTTGACATTTAACTAATACTGTTACTTAAAAGATTATGCTTGTCACATACTTTTACAAACTAAATTTGACATACTTGAATGTCATTCCTATCTTTATTGCAGGTGCTGGCTTTTTGGACATAAACATGTCAACTTAGGCTGGTTTCACTTCACGGCAAGATCAGGTCCGGGGCTGTCCGTTGTGAACCTGACAGCCTCGGACCCGATTTTGTGTTAATGCAGCCCTATGGGGCTGGATGCAGCCAGATGGCAGCTATGTGCCATCCGGTTTCTATCTGTCTGGGAGGATCCAGATAAATTCGAATTTTTCTCCCAAACACAAAATGTTGCTTTCCTCCCTGATCCTCCCGGATGTGGGGCAGTCCGGCGCTCCCTAACATGGGGGTCTATGGCGCCGGATCACCCCAGATCCAACAGAAAATCGGATCCGGGAGCTAGACTTCGACTGCTGGAGTTTAGCAGGAAGCGCTGCTAAACTTCAGCACCACCAGCTGTCCCCTGCAGAGATTTCAGGACCGCTGGCCACAATCATTAAATTCCAGCAGCTGCAGCTGTGCTCGGCTGCATCTGGCTGCACACACCAGACAGCCCCGGACTTGATCTTGCCGTGATATAAAACCGGCCTTACTATTTCTCATAATCTCATTTTTGGGAAGAGAGTTGAATTTTTAAAAAAAAATAAAAAATGTATACGTTTAACTGTGCATGCATTTTTTCACACACTTTTTACTATTCCAAGTGGACAACCCCACAAGCCACACCGATAGTCAGACCTACTGCCAGACATTCTGTACTTTCTGTACATGCCTAATTTTTGTCAATGCTACCTAGGATTTCTTACTATATCCTTTTTTTTTGCTAGTGTTAAATAACTGGGGTTGAAAAGATTATTAAAAGTTAGCATTGAACAAAAATATTGTAAAAGTGTCATTGGACAGGACATGTCAAAGAATAAAAAAAATACCATGTTTATAAATGTAGGAGTCACTGGCAGCAGCAGAAGCACCACCACTGACATTAGTTGAACAGGTAATAAGGCTAGGGTCACACATAGCAATCCATTTTTTATAGTGTTTATAAACACGGATCCATTTTTGTTAGGGTGCTTTTTGAGTCTCCTGTGCAGCTCTGCGTTTTTTGGACTAAGGCTGTGTTCATACAAAGTGCTTTCTTTGCACTTTGTTGCATGGGTGCTTTTTTCAGCATTTTTCACCTGTGCAAAAAAGCGCAAAAAAGCCCTGTAAAAAAACAAGGTGCATTCACACACTGCGTTTTTTTACGGGGCTACTTGTTCAGTGATGTCACAGAGGGGAGGAAGAATCCTGTTCCTTCTCCCCTCCGTGACATCTGTCACAGCCCCAATGTTAAAGAATGGCAAATCTATTAAAAATAATAAAGATTTTTATACTTACCCTCAATCGGGTGTTGGGTAGCCAGGAGCCGCAGGATCCGGAGCAGCAGGACCTTGCCGTGATGTCATCGATCGGGCTGTCATCAGGCGCTGTGATTGGCCACTCGTAGTTATGTGATATGTACATCATAGGATGTCACATATCATCTGACCGCGAGCAGGCCAATCAGGGTTCTAGCAAGGTCCTGCTGGTCGATACCTACTCTTGCTCCCAGCTCCCGAACACACGGCGGAGGGTAAGTATAAAAATCTTTATTATTTTTAATACATTTGTCATTCTTTTACATTTGATTTCGCAGTGTATAATACACAAAAATAGGGCTGTGACAGATGTCACAGAGGGGAGGACAATCAGGATTCTTCCTCCCATCTGTGATTTCAGCACCAGCATATTCCTGCTGGAATTACACATCATCTCAACGGCGATGCGTAATTCCAGCAGTTATAATGGCCCCTATGGGAGAAATGGCCCCTATGGGAGAAATGTTCATTTTTGCTACGCGCGCACTTCCTCCCATAAAAGCGCCGCCGAAAATAGCGCTGAGTCTAAATGGCAAAAGTGAAAGCCCATTCACTTTGCTGTCAAACGCAGACGCAGGTGCGCTTTGTAGAGAAAAGCGCGCGCAAAAAAGTGCGAACAATACCCAGCGTGTAAACAGTTCATTTAAAAAAAAAAATGTCTATTAGAATCACTGCACACATACACTTAAGGAGTTTTTTGCTTGTTAATGAAATTTATTGAAACAAGTGCTCTTATAGTGATTGCGACATAATGACATTTCTGTCATTCAAGACCTTGATCACATAAGTCGCCTTGAGCTATGTTGTGGTTCATGAAGGATGTGGTCCTTATGGTCAGTATAGGAATAGTGGGTATGCCCTTAGTAGTGATAGGAGTGACTCTCCTTGCTACAACTGGGTGTGAACACACTACACTGCCGTGCCACCACCTCACATAGAGCAACCGCTCTGACCCTGGCTAACCTAAAGGCATTAGTGACCATTACCCTGTACAGGACAGCCCTCAGTTCAGAACTACTAAGGGCATACCCGCTGTTCCTATACTGACCATAAGGACCACATCCTTCATGAACCACAACATAGCTCAAGGCGACTTATGTGATCAAGGTCTTGAATGACCGAAACGTCATTCTGTCGCAATCACTATAAGAGCACTTGTTTCAATAAATTTCACTAACAAGCAAAAAACTCATTAAGTGTATATGTGCAGTGATTCTAATAGACATTTATGTGGGACTTACGAGCCTCCTTCTCTAGCACCATACCCCCGCATCTATCGTGTGCTAGCCATTGAATCTCATATTTAAAAAAAATAAAAATTCATGCAAAAACGCATGCGTTAACGCATGGAGCCTATATATAACATGCATTAATGGATGTGTTTCCTATAGGGCCCAGTGTTAAAAAAATGCAATGTGTTTTTTTTTCCAGCATCCAAAAACGTTGCCTGCAACTTTTTTTTGAGTCTGGAAAAAGTGTTTGAAGAACGCAGTTACACTTAAGTGCACTATCCGTTAATGGATCCGTTTTTGGACTTAGAAAAAGAAAATAAAAAATAATTTTAAAAAAAGGGCCCAAGGCAAAACAGACTGCTATGTGTGACCCTAGCCTTAATACTGCCAAATATAGGTCACAATAGGCCTACTTTTCCTCTGGAAAGCATACTAGTTTGAAGAAAGTGGAGGACACTATGTCAAATGTGGCATTTTTCTTGCTACAGCCGGATGGTGTTACAACTGGTAACATCAGTTTCAATGAGTGTTGTTGAAATAATCACATATCTGATCATAACTGACAGAGGGATTATTTTGGACTATATTTTAATTTAAAAAAGCATGAATAGTTTGTCACTCTGTTGTGCTATTAAATGGGTTATTAGTTACTTCCGGCTTACCAACAATTTTGATGATTAGGTGATTTGACACACCATGTTTATGTTGAAAAGCTTAAAAGTGGTTGGATACAGTCCTGGAAGATGCAAGAGTGTTACACTTGTCTTTTTAGGTAAATTATTGACTTTGCAGTATTACAATTTATAGCTAACCAATTTGGTTGCAAATTTTGGGAAAAATTCAACAAATTTGTTTAATTTAACCCCTTCCCAACATAGGACGTTGTACAACGTCCTGTGTTTCTGCCCGTTCCCGACACAGGACATTGTACAACGTCCTGGCAGATTTGAGATGCTGCAGCTCCTGTGAGTGGGGTCACTCAGGTGTCACAGATGCTGCTGCTCTGTGACAACCTGTAGATGACCCCACAGGGGGTGGATTAACCCCCCCCATGCCCAGGACCCCTCCGATCAACAGTTTAAAAATGAAACTGCCGATCGGAGGGAATCATAGGGATTCACCACTCCAGATCTGATTGGAGCTCTCAAATCAGATCTGGAGGGGCGGATCGGCATGTGTCCACCCCTCCTCACCCCCCTCCCGCACCATGACTCACTGGGAGCCCCCCACCGTCCCCTCAAACCGCCCCCCCCCTCTATTATTATGCATATGCCGGCGGGCTGCACCCGCGGGTGTGCCAACCGGCAACACTGTCCTATCCCCTCCTAAAGACCCCCCCAGGCAGCCCCCACCTCAGCCCTGTGTGCTGCCCCCCCCTCACCTCCTGCGGCGGGCTGCACACCTCGGTGCACCTGCTGCTGCAGCCGCCCTGCCTCTGGCTGTGCGGCTCCTGTGCCGGCTGGTCGGTGGCCCCGCCTCCTCTGCCGCCTCCTCTTCCGGCCTCCTGCTCATCGGTGGATCCATAGGGTAAGTATGTATGTATGTATGTATGTAAGTATGTATGTATGCATGTATGTATGAATGAATGAATTGATGGATGGATGATGGATGGGTGAATGGATAGATGGATGGGGGTGCATGCGTGGACGTGTGCGTGGACGTGAGCATACTTGAGTGTGCGTGGACATGAGCATACTTGAGTGTGCGTGGACGTG
This sequence comes from Allobates femoralis, assembly GCA_033576535.1. NCBI lineage: Eukaryota > Metazoa > Chordata > Amphibia > Anura > Aromobatidae > Allobates > Allobates femoralis. The sequence continues at coordinate 264,984,598 of JARQOC010000006.1, read as the reverse complement.
AGTGAGCATAGACGTGTGCGTGCGTGGACGTGTGCGTGCATAGACGTGTGTGTGCATAGACGTGTGCGTGCGTGGATGTGTGCATAGATGGATGTGTGCGTGGACGTGTGTGTGGATATGCGTGCGTGTGTGGATGTGTGCATGCATGGATGTCAGCGTGCGTGGGTGGATGCCAGCGTGCGTGGGTGGATGCCAGCGTGCGTGAATGTCAGCGTGCGTGCATGGATGTCAGCGTGCGTGGATGTCAGCATGTGTGGATGTCAGCATGTGTGGATGTCAGCGTGCGTGGATATGTGCGTGCGTGGATGTCAGCGTGCGTGCGTGGATGTCAGCGTGCGTGCGTGGATGTCAGCGTGCGAGCGTGGATGTCAGCGTGCGTGCGTGGATGTCAGCGTGTGTGGATGTGTGCGTGCGTGAATGTCAGCGTGCGTGGATGTCAGCGTGCGTGGATGTCAGCATGCGTGGATGTGTGTGCGTGGATGTGTGTGCGTGGATGTCAGCGTGCGTGCGTGGATGTGTGCGTGCATGAATGTCAGCGTGCGTGCGTGGATGTGTGCGTGCGTGAAGGTCAGAGTACGTGGATGTCAGCATGCGTGGATGTCAGCATGCGTGGATGTGTGCGTGTGTGGATGTCAGCGTGCGTGGATGTCAGCATGCATACGAGGATGTCAGCGTGCATGCGTGGATGTGTGCGTGGATGTCAGCTTGCGTGCGTGGATGTGTGCATGCGTGTAAGTCAGCGTGCGTGAATGTCAGCGTGCGTGGATGTGTGCGTGCGTGGATGTGCGTGCGTGGATGTGTGTGGATGTGTGTGAATGTGGATGTGCGTGCGTGGATGTCAGCGTGCATGCATGGATGTGTCTGGGCATGGATGTGCGTGCGTGGATGTGGATGTGCGTGCGTGGTTGTGTGCGTGCGTGGATGATGGGTGCATAGGTGAATGGATGGGTGCAACAAGGGATCAAGTGTCCTCTTGTTGTAGTCTCTCGGATCATAGTCATGGTGCACTGTATGACAGATCATTGTCATACAGTGCACCATATCTCTGACCCCAGAGGCTGTAGGAAGAGGACACTTGATCCCTTGCTGCAGTCTCTGGATTGAGCAGAGGCGATCGAGCGTCGTGGGACCTTCGTTGTGGACTACGTCGGAGGCGATCGAGCGTCGTGGGACCCTCATTGTGGAGTACGTCGGATCTTTATAATAAAGATGGAGTCCAAATTTTGTTTGTGTTTTTTTTTCAAATGAAAAGATTTCTCTCTGTGTGTATTTTCTGACTATTTACCAGAGATTCCTAATGGCGGGTCTAACATTGGCCTTATATTATGAATCTCGGGCTTAGTGCCAGCTGCCAATAAAAAGCTGGCATTAACCCCTTTATTACCCAGTTTGCCACCGGCACCAGGGCAACTGGAAGAGTCTGGGTACAGCACCAGAAAATGGCGCTTCAATTAATGCGCCATTTTCTGGGGCGGCTGCGGGCTGCAATTGGCAGCATGGGGGGCCCAGAATGCTTGGGCCTCTCCATGCTGCGGATTCCAGCCCCCAGCTGCCTAGTTGTACCTGGCTGGACCAAAAATATGGCGGAGCCCCACATCATTTTTTTTCTAGAATTCTAGAAGAAAAAAAGGGCTTTGCTGTATTTTTGGTTGCCAGCCAGGTACAACGAGGCAGCTGGGGGTTGGTGGCAATCCGTAGCTGCCAAGTTGTACCTGGCTGGACCAAAAATATGGCGGAGCCCCACGCCATTTTTTTTCTAGAATTAGTCCTAGAAAAAAAATAAAAAAGGGCTTCGCTGTATTTAGATGCATAGTGAACACTTTGAACCCCCAGGTGCTTCACAAATTGATCCGTAAAAATGAAAAAAGAAAATTTGTGTGAAAAAAAGTACTTTTTCCTTCTTATGGATCAATTTGTGAAGCACCTGGGGGTTCAAAGTGCTCAATATGCATCTAGATGCATTCCTTGGGGGGTCTAGGGGGTGGCTTGTGGGGTAGCCCCAATGTTTAGGCACACATGGGCTCTCCATATGGGACATGGTGACCGCTAACAATTGGAATTATTAGCGGACACCATGTCGCGTATGGAGAGCCCCTGTGTGCCTAAACATTGGAGCTCCCCCACAAGTGACCCCATTTTGGAAACTAGACCCCCAAGGAATGCATCTAGATGCATAGTGAGCACTTTGAACCCCCAGGTGCTTCACAAATTAATCCGTAAGAAGGAAAAAGTACTTTTTTTTCACACAAATTTTCTTTTTTCATTTTTACGGATCAATTTGTGAAGCACCTGGGGGTTCAAAGTGCTCATTATGCATCTAGATATGTTCCTTGGGGGGGTCTAGTTTCCAAAATGGGGTCACTTGTGGGGGAGCTCCAATGTTTAGGAACACAGGGGCTTTCCATACACGACATGGTGACCGCTAACAATTGGAATTATTAGCGGACACCATGTCGCACATGGAGAGCCCATGTGTGCCTACACATTGAAACTCCCCCACAGGTGACCTCATTTTGGAAACTAGACCCCCCAAGGAATGCATCTAGATGCATAGTGAGCACTTTGAACCCCCTGGTGCTTCACAAATTGATCTGTAATAAGGTAAAAGTACTTTTTTTTTTTCACACAAATTTTCTTTTTTCATTTTTACGGATCAATGTGTGAAGCACCTGGGGGTTCAAAGTGTTCACTATGCATCTAAATATAGTGAAGCCCATTTTCATTTTTTTTCTAGGACTAATTCTAGAAAAAAATGGCGTGAGGCTCTGCCATATTTTTGGTCCAGCCAGGTACAACTTGGCAGCTATGGACTGCCAGCAACCCCCAGCTGCCTCATTGTACCTGGCTGGCAACCAAAAATACAGTGAAGCCCATTTTTATTTTTTTTCTAAGACTAATTCTAGAAAAAAAATGGCGTGGGGCTCCACCACATTTTTGGTCCAGCCAGGTACAACTTGGCAGCTACGGATTGCCACCAACCCCCAGCTGCCTCATTGTACCTGGCTGCCATCCAAAAATACAGCAAAGCCCTTTTTTTTTTTTCTAGAACTAATTCTAGAAAAAAAAATTATGTGGGGCTCCGCCATATTTTTGGTCCAGCCAGGTACAACTAGGCAGCTGGGGGCTGGAATCCGCAGCATGGAGAGGCCCAAGCATTCTGGGCCCCCCATGCTGCCAATTGCAGCCCGCAGCCGCCCCAAAAAATGGCGCATTAATTGAAGCGCCATTTTCTGGCGCTGTACACAGACTCTTCCAGTTGCCCTGGTGCCGGTGGCAAACTGGGCAATAAAGGGGTTAATGCCAGCTTTTTATTGGCAGCTGGCACTAAGCCCGAGATTCATAATATAAGGCCAATGTTAGACCCGCCATTAGGAATCTCTGGTAAATAGTCAGAAAATACACACAGAGAAAAATCTTTTTATTTGAAAAAAAAACACAAACAAAATTCGGACTCCATCTTTATTATAAAGATCCGATGTAGTCCACTACGAAGGTCCCACGATGCTCGATCGCCTCCGTCGCCTCCGACGTAGTCCACAACGAAGGTCCCACGATGCTCGATCGCCTGTCAAGTATCCTCTTCCTACAGTCTCTGGAGACAGAGTTATGGTGCACTGTATGACAATGATCTGTCATACAGTGCACCATGACTATGATCCGAGAGACTACAACAAGAGGACACTTGATCCCTTGTTGCACCCATCCATCCACCTATGCACCCATCATCCACACACGCACACAACCACGCACGCACATCCACGCACGCACATCCACGTACGCACATCCACGCACACTGACATCCATGCACGCTGACATCCACACACGCACGCTGACATTCAAGCACGCTGACATCCACGCACGCACACATCCACGCACGCACACATCCACGCACGCACACATCCACGCACTCATCCACACACGCATGCTGACATTCACGCACGCTGACATGCACGCACGCTGACATTCACGCACGCTGGCATTCAAGCACGCTGACATCCACACACGCACACATCCACGCTCGCACGCTGACATCCACGCAAGCTGACAGCCATGCAAGCTGACATCCACGCACACTGACATCCACGCACGCTGACATTCAAGCACGCTGACATCCACACATTCACACATCCACGCACGCTGACATCCATGCACGCACGCTGACATCCACACATGCACACATTCACGCATGCACGCTGACATTGACGCATGCTGACATCCACGCACACATCCATCTATGCACACATCCACGCATGCACACGTCTATGCACACACACGTCTATGCACACACACGTCTAAGCACGCGTCCATGCGCGCACACATCTACGCACGTCCACGTCCACGCACGCTCATGTACGCTCACGTCCACGCATGCACCCCCCATCCATCTATCCATTCACCCATCCATCCATCATCCATCAATTCATTCATTCATCCATCCATGCATACATACATACATACATACATACATACATAGGTACATACATACATAGACACATACATACATTCATACATACATAGATACATACATACATACTTACCTCCCTCGATCCACCGATGAGCAGGAGGCCGGGAGAGGAGGCGGGGCCACCGACCGGTGGGCAGAGGAGCCGCACAGCCGGAGACAGAGTGGCTGCAGCGGCAGGTGCACCGAAGTGTGCAGCCCGCTGCACGAGGTGAGGGGGGCTGCTAGGGGGGCTTCTACGGGTGGCTGCTAGGGAGGCTGCCAGGGGGGCTGCCGAGCAGCAGCACAGGAGGGAACCGCGGTGTCTGACCGGTGGGTGCAGCCCGCCGGCAGATACAGTATAATAGAGGGTGGGCGGGCGGGCTGGGGGGATGGGGGGGCCCTGTATAGTCCTGGAGCTGGAGGGGGCTGAGGAGGGGTGGGCACTTGCAGATCCGCCCCTCCAGATCTGATTGGAGAGCTCCAATCAGATCTGGAGGGGTGAATTCCTGTGATTCCCTCCGACCGGCAGTTTCACTTTTAAACTGCCGATCGGAGGGGTCCTGGGCATGGGGGGGTTAATCCACCCCCTGTGGGGTCAACTACAGGTTGTCACAGAGCAGCAGCATCTGTGACACCTGAGTGACCCCACTCACAGGAGCTGCAGCAGCTCAAATCTGCCAGGACGTTGCACAACGTCCTGTGTCGGGAACGGGCAGAAACACAGGACATTGTACAACGTCCTATGTCGGGAAGGGGTTAACAACCAAACCGAAGATAGAAACAACATATGCATAAAAACTGCAGTAAGCAAAAAGTATTTGTACATAAAAATAACACAGAGTACTTAGTAACACTGTTTTTGATCAAAAAGTGTAAAAGCCATCTCACTGCGACAAGGTGCATTCCAATCAGGGTAGTCCCAACCTCTTGTATCAGACGACCTCAGTGTAGATGAAGCAGATTAGGGCCAGGGCCCGACTAGTTCAGATATTTGCCCTTAGTAAGCTATATGAATAAAAATCCATCTCAATATGGGGTCACACCCTTTTTTGTACTCAGTGCAGTGAACTACAGTAAAGTCAAATAAAAGAGCTGGAGCATAAATTGGTATACACGTGGCTGGTAAGAGCATTTGGCATGCTTCAGGATTAAACTCAGGGACTTTGTGCTTTGCGGTCACTTTCCTTCTCTGAAGAGACACAGCATGGTGAACCCTTATCCTACTGCTAATTAGCTTTTACCTTCATTCTTATTCTTTTTTGTTTGCGGTCAGCAGATGTTTTAATTTGTTTATTTGATCTGTCCCAGCGTCGGACTGCTCTGCCGGGTAACCGGGGAAAAGTGATGGGAGGCCCTCAGGTCTAGAGGCCAAGCCCACCAAGCCCCGCCTCTCACTACCCCCTGCTGAACAGAGCGGGCGAGCGGCAGGGCTGGCGTCAGCACCCGGATCTCCCAGGCAAGTGTCGGGCCAGGGGCCCAGACTGCTTAGAGAGGGCTAGGGTCACACTTGCTTTGTGACCCTAGCCTGATGCCAGTATTGTCTGCTGCAGCGCTTTGCGTTTAATGCTGTGCGCTGCCAGACAACGGAGCCCATAGAAACCCGCAGTTTACCTTGCCAACCAGTGGTTGTCAAGGTAAACTGCGGGTTTCTATGGGCTCCAGGCAGCGCACAGCATTAAAACGCTATGCGTTTCAGCAGACAATACTGACATCAGGCTAGGGTCACAAAGCAAGTGTGACCCTAGCCCTCAGGGGCCCCTGAGCACTGCCCCTAAAGCTCACCCTCAGGGGGCCCCTGAGCACTGCCCCCACAGACAGCCTGTTGCCCTGGCCCCTGTCCCTGACCTGTAGTGAGATCACTGCAGTCTGCAGCCCTCTATTTCCTGTATCTCCGTACACAGGAAATAGAGCAGCTGCAGGCAGCTCACAGTGACACTACATTACAGGATGAGAGACTGAGCGATCACCGGCTGCAGCCTTAAGGTTAGAAGGGAGGCAGCTCTTAGAGGCCCCTGAGGGTCCCCCTGGTGTGGGTGCAGTGCTCAGGGGCCCCCCTGGTGTGGGGGATGTGCTCAGGGGCCCCCCTGGTGTGTGGGGATGTGCTCAGGGGCCCCCCTGGTGTGGGGGATGTGCTCAGGGGCCCCCCTGGTGTGGGGGATGTGCTCAGGGGCCCCCTGGTGTGGGGGATGTGCTCAGGGGCCCCCCTGGTGTGGGGGATGTGCTCAGGGGCCCCCTGGTGTTGGGGGAAGCACTCAGGGGTTCCCCGGTGTGGGGGCAGTGCTCAAGGGCCCCCAGGTGTTGGGGGATGCGCTCAGGGGCCCCCTGGTGTGGGGGATGCGCTCAGGGGCCCCACGGTGTTGGGGGGGTTGAAGTGCTCAGGGGCCCCCTGGTGTGGGGGATGCGCTCAGGGGCCCCCTGGTGTTGGGGGGTGGCCCCCTGGTGTTGGGGGAAGCACTTGGACCCTCCCGGTGTGGGGGAAGCATTTGGGGCCCCCATTGTGGGGGCAGCACTCAGGGGCCCCCGAGGGTGAGGTGTCGGGCAGCGCAGGGCCCCCGAGGGTGCGGTGTGGGGCAGCACTCGGGGCCCTGTCGGGGGCAAATTACACCAGCGGGGGAGACAGGTACAGGGAGGAGACACAGCATACAGGGGAAGACAGGCGCGCAGAGGGAGATAGGTGCGCAGGGGGGACACAGCGCACAGGAAAGAGACAGGCAAAGGGGGAGACAAGTGTAGGGGAGAGACACAGATAGTGCACAGGGAGGGGAACAAGCACAGGTAAGAGACAGGCTCAAGGGAGAGACAGAGCACAGGGGAGAGAGACTGCACAGGATCGGAGAGACAGCATGGTGCATGGTAGGGAATACATTTGCGAGGGATATATTTATATATAAATATATATAGGTTGCGGACTATATATATATATATATATATATATAATATAAAATTATAGTCCGCAATAATATATATATATACTGTGTGTGTGTGTGTGTGTGTGTATATATATATATATATATATATATAATATATATTACATACATGATGCAGCAGTATGTACTAAAGGGGGCCCACTGAGACTTTCGCGCGGGGCACGCAGAAACCTGGAGCCGGCCCAGTCCCCAGCAGCAATATGTCTCCACCAGCAACAGCATAAAGTGTGCCCCCAGCAGCAGCAAAATGTGTGCCCCCCAACAGCATAAGCAATATGTGTGCCCCCCAGCAGCAATATGTGTGTGCCCCCCAACAGTAACAGTGTGTTTGTGCTCCCCCACCCCCAGCAGTAGCAGTATGTCTGTGACCCCCCCCATAGCAGCAGCGTGTTTTTGCCCCCATAGCCTGGTGCCGGAGACCAGGAACTGCAGAGGAAGAGGCTGCCGGGTGCCTGGTGCCGGGTTCCAGGTGCCAGCGAGTGGGAGACTGGGAGCCGCAGAGGAAGAAGCTGCCTGGTGCCGGCGAGCGGGAGACCGAGAGTCACAGAGCGCTGCAGAGGAAGAAGCTGCCGGGATCCAGGATCAGAAATGTGGAGTCAGGTAAGGCGCTGTTACAGCCGAAGATAGTAGCCTGGGGGGGACAGAGTGGGATAGATGGATGGATGGTGTGGCCTGGAAGAGGGGGCAGAATGGGATGGATGTGTGGGGGGCATTATGGAAAAGGGGAGAGAACGTGATGGATGGATAGGGGGTCGGCATAGAAAAGGGGGGAGAACGGGATGGATGAATGGATAGGGGCGGCATAGAAAGGGGGGAGTAGCTGTATGCAACATATGGATGTAAGATGAGCTGTATGGGACATGTGGGAGGAGGATGAGCAGTATGGGACATGTGGAAGGAGTATGAACAGTATGGGACATTTAATCTGCATACACATTTATATAAGGAACGTACTGTTCTGGTGATGTAGTGACGATGGTTCTGATTATGTATTATTGCATTGCTGATGGTTCTGGTTATGTTGTGACAGGGGTTATAGTAATGTATTATTGTATTGATGGGGTTTATGGTGATGTATTACTGTATTGACAATGGTTCTGGTGATATACTCACAGTGGTTCTGGTGAGGTGTTATTGTATTGACAGTGGTTCTAGTGATATGTAATTGTATTGACGGTGGTTCTGGTGATGTAGTCATGTGGATGCTGTAATCTTTAAAGGGAACCTGACCCCTAAAAATCACCCCCCATTCTATTAATACCTGTCCCTGCATCATCATTATGCTATTCTACCTATCCCTTTGTGTAAAAATTGTGTAGTTTGAAACTTTCAAAAAGTGATTTTGATACCTCTACAACTACGGCTTCTTGTGTCCTGAGAAGTCGCACAGGGCGTTCCCTGTGACTTCTTTTCGCTGCCTTTAGTGCTTGTATTCACGCCCTGATGGGCGTGATAAACCATTTGAATCCTCCTCGACCTCCGCCATGGGCAGATCAGCCGACATGACGCTAATTGCGTCATTTCAGGCGCTGCTGACGTCGATACACCCTTTTGGTGTATCGACAGACCTCAAGCTGCGCATGTGTGAGGTATACTTTACGGCAGCTCATTTGATAAGCTGTGGTAAAGTACACTTCACGCATGCACAATACTTACATCATTACCAGCTGCTGCATTTTAAAGGCCTTTCCCACGAACAAGGTTAATTTAAAGTTCATCTTAATAATAAGTAGACCCTGTAATGATAATAATTTCCACAATTGGATGTGTTTAAAAGAGAATGTTCCTGGGCTGAGATAAACTTATATATGTGTCCCTGCTGTGTACTGTGTAATGGATGTGTCTGACCGTACAGGGATTCTCTCAACACAGGAACATTATATTTAAACACCTCAAATTATGGAAATTATTATTCCAAAATCTATTGATTAAAATGAACTTTAAAATTAATTTTGTTTATGGGAAAACCCCTTTAATAATTGGGATATACCGTATATACTCGCGTATAAGCCGAGTTTTTCAGCCCAAAATTTGGGCTGAAAAGTCCCCCCTTGGCTTATACGCGAGTATACAGCAGCAGCCCCAGAGGTATACAGGCCCCCCATCAAGATCCAGGGCCCCCCCCCCTTGCGCAGCAAACCTGTAAAGTAAAATCATACTTATCACTGTCCTGTCGCACTGTCCCGCCGCTGCCGACATGATGATCCCGGGTTTCATTCAGCGTCTTCCCGCGGCTCCCTGTAGTCGCGTGCAATGACGTCATTGCCCGCGACCACAGGAAGACGCCGGAAGACGCTGAATGAAACCCGGGATCATCATGTCGGCAGCGGAGACGGCGCGACAGGACAGTGAAAAGTATGATTTTACTTTACAGGTTTGCCGCGCAAGGGGGGGGGGCCCTGGATCTTGATGGGGGGGCCTGTATACACCCCTGGGGCTGGTGCTGTATACACCCCTGGGGCTGGTGCTGTATACACCCCTGGGGCTGGTGCTGTATACACCCCTGGGGCTGGTGCTGTATACACCCCTGGGGCTGGTGCTGTATACTACCTCTGGGGCTGCTGTATACTACCTCTGGGGCTGCTGCTGTATACTACCACTGGGGCTGCTGCTGTATACTACCACTGGGGCTGCTGCTGTATACCTCTGGGGCTGCTGTATACCACACTGCTGGGGGCTGTATACCTGTGCTGGGGTCCACCCTCGGCTTATACACGAGTCAATAGGTTTTCCCAGGTTTTGGGGGCAAAAGTAGGGGGGTCGGCTTATACACGGGTCGACTTATACACGAGTATATACGGTAAGTCCCGCATTCTTCTGATGATACGGTTTCCACAGGTCGGATTCCACCAATAAATAAGTGATCACCTATTGAACCTGTGGATCACTGATAACTTGTTTTCACCAAAGAATCTCTTTAATATAAAGTACAATAATTGTACATCGCAGTTCTGCTGAGCGCAGAGTGATGTGCAGGAGCCGCAAAATATAATGGGTATAACAGCTACCAGGTATTTACATATAGCTGAAGGGTGGGTGGGCCCCTGAAATCAATTTCCCTGGTGGGCCCCAGACACCCCAGTCCGACCCTGATCTGTCCTATTATGTTTTTGGTGTGGTTATTTATATTTTCCTTATGCTATTCTTCTCTGTTGGCAGTGTTCCTTTATAGATTCTGTTAAGGATCCAGCCCTACTGCCAAGGATTTTTGCCTGTCAGATACAGAACTATTTGGTATATTTTCTTTTTTGTATCACTTGTCTAAACTACTCCTTTCTCCTGTTTATAGCTAGATTGTAGGAGGCTATTCTACAGTAGCTACTCCACCTTTATCAACTTTTGCACGTGTTTTATGCTTCTCTACATTGGGTCCTTACCTATCCTGGCATGTGTTTTCTATTCTGTCTTATAATTCTGTCTTATAAAAATAAATAAAAGTGTACCATAAAAGAAACTGATAGGAAAAAAATAATTTAAAAAATGTATTGTTTTTTTTATTATTTAAAATATTACATAAGCGATACAAGACAAAGAGAACATGTTTTATAATGTTCCTGCTCTCTTTGTTCACTGCAATTTATGTAGATAAATATTATTATTATATTATAAATGTAGTTTTGGTATAGTACAAAGAGTACATTAAACATTTAACTTAAACATAGAAAGAAACTACAGGTACAAGCTGTGAAAAATGGAAACATGATGCTTAACAAGTCAGATATACCTTCCAAATCTTCAGTGAAAATAAGTACAGTTTCTCCAATAGCAGATTCAGATGGATTTGTTTGTTTTGTACTTTATTCTTTTTTCATCATAAGATCCCACCAATGGAGAAGTCACATTTAGTGAACAACAAAAGATTTACCCCTTATTAATCTGAGACTGTATTAAAATAAGTAAAGGAAGTAAATCAATCACTACAGAATCCAGTTTGTCAGAGGAATGCTAATGACATGGCAGATTAGCTGTAGCTACAATAAATATGCCTTCAAACTCCTGGTCAGTATTTATTAAAGGACCTATCCGACCACAAAACTTGTTATTTTTAAAAAGCTAATCTGTGCTGAATTGTATTTAAAAAGCCTCCCACAGTGTTTTTTTGTTTTTCTACCATCATTTCCTCAATTTCTGTGTTCAGTGCCTCCATGTTGGATGTTTACATGCAGCATTTCATGATTAGGTAGCTTCCTGTTTTTTTTTTCCTTCTTACAGCCTGTGCTGATCACCACCCCCTGTACACACCTCTCTGCCCCCTGCACACTCCTCTCTGCACGCCCACTGCACCCTGATTGGCCAGGACTCTGCCATTACAGTGTCTCAGTGCTACAGCAGTGAAAGATCATTCACAAACAACTTATCATTTTTTCACAAACAGGGTCCAGCAAGCAACTGTTACAGCAATGCACCTGAAAGTGCAAGGAGGGAAAAATTGGGTGAGAGCAGGCACTGCATACAGACAGAGCCACCTGTCAGGGAGCTGCTCGGTGTACTTGCAGTGTCCATGCAATCCTGCCTCAAACAGCTCCTCTCTACTCAGCACACATGGGCTGTGTTAGCAAAGGGGAGTCGGCTGTCACTCACAGTGACTGGGCTGTGATACTGTGTACAGGGCAGGGGATAAGCTAATGCTGTGTGGTTGGGACGTTACATCACAGGAAGCAGCAAAATCACTGCAGAAGAGGTCATGTGACCGCTCTGAGACAGGTGCTGACAGGAGAGAAAGGCTTACAGCAGATCAGGTAGGTAATTACAATCTATCTACTTGTATCTGTGTAGCCCAATACTGTAAAGATTGATTTAAGCCAGATAAGTCCTTTAAATATCTTCTAAAAGTAATTATGTTTCTTTTTCTTTCCATGTAGAGTACATTACTTTTGTATGGTGAATATATAAGGAGGCAATGCAGTATTAGAATAAGATAGGTGAACATTATTATTATATGAGGGTCAAGTGAAGGATTTTATTATTGTACAGGGTTACATAAGGAAACTTTATTATTGTATAGGTACCACATAGGGAGATATTATTATTAGATATTGATCAAATACAGGGGGCAATATTATTTTATCTATAGGGGGTGAGACAATGCGCAAATAGGGTCTTATCACCTTACAGATATCGGCAAGAACCTTATTGAAAGCTGCTCACCTGGAAAAGTTGTGTTATACACAACAAGTATGCACGCCTGGATACAGCTGCTGCAGGACCCACACATCCTCGATCGACGTGGCAAACAATAGTTGTATTGGGGCGAAGTGTCTCAGGATCCTCACTGCTGAATGAAACCAGAAACTGGAACACTGGTTTCAACGGGTGTTCTTTATTCCTGCGCAGCTCAGAGCATTACCATGCTCCTTCCTCAGGGACAAAAATGTTTTTTGTCCCTGAGGAAGGAGCATGGTAACGCTCCGAGCTGCGCAGGAATAAAGAACACCCATGGAAACCAGTGTTCCAGTTTCTGGTTTCATTCATTCATCAGCGTGGATCCTGAGACACTTCATCCCAATACAACTAATATTATTTTATGGCAGCTATGTGACTACATGACCTTTGGGTAGGCGTTGTCCCCAGCTAGCGAGTCTTTTGGCCCCAAATAAACAGGCAAAGTTTTAGGGCCATTTTAAATTCCAAACTTTTTTCTGAATTTAGCTGGATTAGCCAGCTTTTAGGTAAAGTGTTCAGGTTTCCGATCACTGAACCGAATCAGCCATGTTCATGCCAAATTTGAAATTGGCAAACATGTTTAAGCAAAGTTTGCTCATCTCTACTTGAGAGTGATTGCAGGGGTGTACGTGTAACCACTTTGAGGAGCAATTTACCCAGGACCGGTTGGTAACCTTCTTGCAGAAGAGAGGGTTTGGTTTCCTAGCCGAAGATGGGGCTGGTGACTGGTGCTGTCAACCGGTCTACACTGCAGCATGACTATCTGCTTTCCTGACTGCACACCCTCTGCTGGACATGTGGTGACCTTCATGAAAGTAAAGGGCTACAAGGGGTGGTACACAGTAGGGGTAAGTCGGGTTACCACTACAGAGAATGTCCAAGAGTGTTAGAAAGAGACCAACATGGAGAGGATGAAGCATCAGCTGCTGGCCAGGCCTGACCATATTAGCCAGCCAGCTGGAGTGAAAACACACAGGGGTCAGAGAACCTGGTGTACCTACTAAAAAAAGAGAGGAGATACAAGAGGCGCAGATTGTGCCCTATGAAAAAGACACTGTGTGTTTCCATGTGGATTATAAAGATATCCACTCACCTTTTAAGGTTGTGAGACCCACAACCAGTTTAAGAGCATAAGGCAGCTGCTGCAGAACCTCCACCAACGCCAAAAACCGCGGGAAATCAAGAGACAAACAGGAATGGTGTCTACGGTCCGCGCTGCTGCTCTTTACCAAAGGATTTCACAAGAGGTTATTACCATCATAAGGTCCTTTATTTCATCACACCTACGTGTTTCAGTGCTGTCCCAGCACCTTCCCTGAGGAAGGTGCTGTAACAGCACTGAAACGCGTAGGTGTGATGAAATAAAGGACCTTATGATGGTAATAACCTCTTGTGAAATCCTTTGGTAAAGAGCAGCAGCGCGGACCATGGACACCATTCCTGTTTGTAACCTGGAGTACCTGTCATGGTTACCCAAGTTCTTCTGGTGTGTGCTATAGGAGGTGGCCATCCCCTTACTTCTCTATCCTCTTCGCCAGCAGTGGCTATGATGGGGTGCGGGGAAGGTGGTGCTGGAGAATTCCCTTGGAGGAGTAGCCCTTGTAACCCCCCTGAACCGGACAGGAGTTGCCTACATTATGGAACAGGCACGTCTATGATAAGTAACATTTAGACAGATGATGCTACAGTGAGAAGCTTCCCAAAAGGATGCAGATTAAAGAGAACTGCCCTAAAAAAGTCTGTTGTTGGTTCACTGATCCACTGGAAGAAATGCCCCGCCTGGGTCCATGCATCATACAGGATATAATGTTGCAGGCTAATAGCCTCACTGTTAGTCTTGGAGTTGCTCTGTTGGCTGAATAAGGACTGTTTGGAGTTCTTTTAAGAGCGAGGCTTATTCATTTTGACTTGTGGCTGGGTATGCCTAATTTAATTTTTAACTTTCACAAGCTTAGCGCTGGCTGCGCCTCCCCCTGCTTACTTAGCGGGACTGAAGCCTTCAGTTTACACCTCAAAGCCATAAGTGGACTGTGCCCTAAGTTGACTTTGCCATTGTACTATGCCCTACATGGATTGTGTCGTTAATGGACTGTGACCTAAATGGACTGCACCCCATTATTTGATGGCCTGTACCCTATTTTAATGGACTGCCAAAACCTTGTAGGACTTGCTGTGTCTTCTGGACTGCTGTGTGAAAAGGGCAAAAACTTGAGGACCCAATTTGCCAGCTGGGTTGTTTACAATGTTTAAGAACTGTGAAGGCCTCGCTAACATGCTGATTCTCCTGGTGTTGTACTACTTCTACAATGAGAGAATGGACTCCAATGCCTATGCAAACCTCTTTGGACTTGGAGGCTATAGTTCAGAGGTCTCAACCCAGTGAGACCATGGCCAAGATGATCCAAAGAAAGAAGGAAAAGAGACTTATAATATTTTACCTGTATTTTATGTGTGTTTTTATGCGTCATATCTTCTAGGAGTCCACTATGGCCGAGAATGGCCATGGTTAAAAAGGTGAGTTATGTGAGTAGGAGGTGTCCGGTGCTCCCAGGAAGTCTTTCCCCCATGAAGACATCATTGTCGCTGTGTATATTTATATATGTGTGTCTTTTAGACCTATTATGAATAGTGTGTGCTAAGTGCCTATTTAAAAATAATCAATGTTTGTGTAACATAAATCTGAAAAATTAGATCATGTACCAACATGAGATTTTTTAAAGTCTGCAGCAGTAAAACTTTCTAACGTCACTCCTTGTGTTCTACTATATAATATCTCAGGCGCACAATAATGAAAAGAGAAAAATATTTCATCAATTTCTGAATTTATTATTTTGTCTGGTCAGTGTAAGGAACGTTTCGGTTTAATTTAAACCTTCTTCAGCCAACTGACACTGTTCAACATAAAGATAAGAAATGTGTATAAGTACATGATAATGTGACAAAATTCATAGCAATCATAGGGGAGAAAATGGGGGGAAGGGGGGAAAATCAAAATAAAAAACATTTGAAAATAAACTTTTGACAATAAACAAGGCAATAAACCCCATTCATGTAGTCACTCTGAGAAATAACATAGATGCACCCTCAAAGGGTGGGTTGTCAGATCCTTTAAGTGGAATCCATGGTAACCAGAGATGCTGGTGATTTGTCCATATCTGTCAGATAAAGGTGTATACCTGAGGAAGGAGACCCTCAGGAATATAGGGTTTTTTACAAAAACGTGGGTTCAGCCTTGTACTGAGAATCGATGGCAGTAGGTCTCTAAGTACCTGTAATCATAGGAAAAGGAGGTACAAGAAAGCGAAGGAGAAATATAAAATTTAAATCAAACTCCTAGTAGACAGAGGTACTAAAACCTCATATATAGGAGGGTATTCAGGCTAGCAATTACCTACTACTCATGAGACATGACCACCGTGTACATATGGTCATTAAAGTGCCCCTTGGTCAATGTGGACCTGTGAAAGGGTCAATTAGTCCTATAAAGATAAAGGGTACACATGTCACTCTATAAGGAGATGTACTAGTATAGAATCCATAAGGTTATAAAACCAGGGAGAAAAATAGTCAAAAAAACCTATAACCTCAGTAGGGTCCAAGTGCACCCACTATGGTACCGCTGCTCATATTTCAGAAGCAACTAAGGGGAAAACAAGAGACAGGATATAAAGGGGAAGTTAATCCCAATGTAACTATCAATTCACAGCCCCTACGGGACATACTAATGGTGTTTAATAATAGTGGTGATATACCTTTAAGGTGAAGTCAGGCCGGTCTCTGGCAAATAGAGAAAGGAAAGAAAGAAAGTAAGTGATTGGAACAATCTCACCAAAGTCTGTGCTGTGCTTCTCAGGTGCAGGTGCCTACCGTCCGGTCAGGGGAGTGTGGGTAGCGGTAATGCCGCTGCCTCGGTGTTTATCTAGGAAAGGGGTGGGTGTAAGCACGGCTTCCTGCTTCCGCCATCTGGAACGCAGGGAGCCGCTCGGAACGCAAGCCGCGCATGTGCGTTAGTGTCGCGGTGTTTCTTATTCATTATCAGCCTGTCAGACCAGTGTAGTGGATCACCACAGTCACAGACTGTATTAGTAGATCTGCAGAGAAAGGGAACAAAGAAGGAAATAGAAACCAGGCATTAATGGCATAGAAAACAACAGTTACAAGAAAAACTTTGCATTAGTGTGTCAACCAGAAGGGGGATAAGGAAAAAGATAACCAGATAATCATTGGGCTCAAATAATGATACCCTAATGGGATGTATCCAACTCTCCAATAAGATATGCAATAACAAACAGCAGTACAAAGAGTCCTATGGAAACATAAAAGTGTAAAACAACATAAAGGATATTAGTTAGACATTCTCTATGTGACACCTTAAATGGTTCTAAGAATAAACATATCAGGTAAGGCAGACCTCATAACATAGTGGAACTTTTGAGTCCGAAATCAACGTTGTTAATTCTCAATATTTAGGGTCATATTCCCTATTTAGACCCAGAGGGGACAATGTTTGTAGGGTATGTATCCAATATAGTTCTCTCTCTTTGAGTCTGGCTATACGGTCACCCCCCCCCGGCGGCTGGCAGGAACATGATCTATGACCTGAAATCTTAATTGTGCAATCCCATGATTATGGGTCATAAAATGATGTGGCAGCGGTAGGAGATTCTGACCACATCTAATGGTAGATTTGTGCTTGCTTATTCGGTCTCGGATATGTTGGATAGTTTCTCCAACATATCCGAGACCACAGGGGCACTTAATCAAGTATACCACGTAGCTTGAATTACAGGTAAAAAATTCCTTGATGGAATATCTTTTGCCAGTCCTGGGGTGGGTGAACGTGTCACCTTTGGTCATGTGTGAACATTGAAGACAACCCAAACATGGGAAGTTGCCCCGTTTTGGTGTTGCTAGGAAGGTCTGCCTTGGGAGTAATCTAGAGGAGCCTATGTCGGCCCTGATTAATCTGTTCTTAAGATTGGGAGCTCTTTTGTAGCAGAAAAGTGGAGGTCTGCTAAACTCAGGGACAGTGGGATAGGATAGGCCCAACAGTGGCCAATGTTTCTTGACTATACTTTTAAAACATGTTGAGAACGGGTGGTAGATATTGACACAAGTTACGTAAGGGCCCGTCTGCTTAGTGCGTGGAGTAGAGTCTGTGTGAAATGATGAAATGGATTTGGGATATCCTCTGTCCCTAAATTTTCTTTCCATCTCAGAGTGTCTGATGGCTCGCTTATCTGGATTTGAGACAATTCTCGACACCCTCATATGTTGTGAGTGTGGGAGGGCCTCCTTCAGGGGTCGTGGATGACAACTGTCAAATCTCAGTAGGCTGTTCTTATCAGTGGGCTTGACATAAAAATCTGTTTCGAAGTCGCCCATCATATCAACACAGACAAGAGTGTCCAAGAAATTAACTTCCCGTGGTCCTACGTGTTTGGTGAAGGTCAATCCAGGAGTTCTAGAATTGATATATTCAAAAAAGGTATCCAATTCAGTTAATGTACCTTTCCAAATCATAAAAACATCATCAATGTACCTTCTCCAGAGTTTCACATGTGTCCTTGTCAAAATATGTGAATAAATATGTCGATGTTCAAAATATGACATAAATATGTTGGCGTAAGGGGGTGCCACATTCGAACCCATGGCAGTCCCCTTTCTTTGCATATAGAACTGATCTTGAAACAGAAAATAATTCTGTCCAAGTATCAGTTCTAAGGACTCCATACAGAATTCTTTGCCTGGAGGTGTCAGGTTACTATACTCTTCAAGGAACCAGCTTACTGCTTCTAAACCCAATGTGTGGTCTATGCTGGTATACAGACTGTTAACATCTAGAGTGACTAGCGAACAGTCTGCGGTTAATGTACCTACATTTCTAAGGCAATCCAGGAAATCAGATGTGTCTTTTAGATAAGCTGGGGTTTTCTGTACTAAAGGTGAGAGAATTTTCTCCAAAGTGATTGAAATTGGGGAAAGTAGTGAATCAGTCGAAGCGACTATAGGTCTGCCAGGTGGATTCCTCAGATCTTTGTGAATTTTTGGGAGTGTATAAAAAACTGGAATCATTGGACAGGGATTCTTCAAATAGCAGGCTAATTTCTCATCAATAGTGCCCCTTCGTAGATGTTTCTGTATATGTGACTCAATTAACTTAGAGATTTTAAGTGTTACGCCAACATATTTATGTCATATTTTGAACATCGACATATTTATTCACATATTTTGACAAGGACACATGTGAAACTCTGGAGAAGGTACATTGATGATGTTTTTATGATTTGGAAAGGTACATTAACTGAATTGGATACCTTTTTTGAATATATCAATTCTAGAACCCCTGGATTGACCTTCACCAAACACGTAGGACCACGGGAAGTTAATTTCTTGGACACTCTTGTCTGTGTTGATATGATGGGCGACTTCGAAACAGATCTTTATGTCAAGCCCACTGATAAGAACAGCCTACTGAGATTTGACAGTTGTCATCCACGACTCCTGAAGGAGGCCCTCCCACACTCACAACATATGAGGGTGTCGAGAATTGTCTCAAATCCAGATAAGCGAGCCATCAGACACTCTGAGATGGAAAGAAAATTTAGGGACAGAGGATATCCCAAATCCATTTCATCATTTCACACAGACTCTACTCCACGCACTAAGCAGACGGGCCCTTACGTAACTTGTGTCAATACCTACCACCCGTTCTCAACATGTTTTAAAAGTATAGTCAAGAAACATTGGCCACTGTTGGGCCTATCCTATCCCACTGTCCCTGAGTTTAGCAGACCTCCACTTTTCTGCTACAAAAGAGCTCCCAATCTTAAGAACAGATTAATCAGGGCCGACATAGGCTCCTTTAGATTACTCCCAAAGCAGACCTTCCTAGCAACACCAAAACGGGGCAACTTCCCATGTTTGGGTTGTCTTCAATGTTCACACATGACCAAAGGTGACACGTTCACCCACCCCAGGACTGGCAAAAGATATCCCATCAAGGAATTTTTTACCTGTAATTCAAGCTACGTGGTATACTTGATTAAGTGCCCCTGTGGTCTCGGATATGTTGGAGAAACTATCCAACATATCCGAGACCGAATAAGCAAGCACAAATCTACCATTAGATGTGGTCAGAATCTCCTACCGCTGCCACATCATTTTATGACCCATAATCATGGGATTGCACAATTAAGATTTCAGGTCATAGATCATGTTCCTGCCAGCCGCCGGGGGGGGGTGACCGTATAGCCAGACTCAAAGAGAGAGAACTATATTGGATACATACCCTACAAACATTGTCCCCTCTGGGTCTAAATAGGGAATATGACCCTAAATATTGAGAATCAACAACGTTGATTTCGGACTCAAAAGTTCCACTATGTTATGAGGTCTGCCTTACCTGATATGTTTATTCTTAGAACCATTTAAGGTGTCACATAGAGAATGTCTAACTAATATCCTTTATGTTGTTTTACACTTTTATGTTTCCATAGGACTCTTTGTACTGCTGTTTGTTATTGCATATCTTATTGGAGAGTTGGATACATCCCATTAGGGTATCATTATTTGAGCCCAATGATTATCTGGTTATCTTTTTCCTTATCCCCCTTCTGGTTGACACACTAATGCAAAGTTTTTCTTGTAACTGTTGTTTTCTATGCCATTAATGCCTGGTTTCTATTTCCTTCTTTGTTCCCTTTCTCTGCAGATCTACTAATACAGTCTGTGACTGTGCGTGATCCACTACACTGGTCTGACAGGCTGATAATGAATAAGAAACACCGCGACACTAACGCGCATGCGCGGCTTGCGTTCCGAGCGGCTCCCTGTGTTCCAGATGGCGGAAGCAGGAAGCCGTGCTTACACCCACCCCTTTCCTAGATAAACACCGAGGCAGCGGCATTACCGCTACCCACACTCCCCTGACCGGACGGTAGGCACCTGCACCTGAGAAGCACAGCACAGACTTTGGTGAGATTGTTCCAATCACTTACTTTCTTTCTTTCCTTTCTCTATTTGCCAGAGACCGGCCTGACTTCACCTTAAAGGTATATCACCACTATTAGTAAACACCATTAGTATGTCCCGTAGGGGCTGTGAATTGATAGTTACATTGGGATTAACTTCCCCTTTATATCCTGTCTCTTGTTTTCCCATTAGTTGCTTCTGAAATATGAGCAGCGGTACCATAGTGGGTGCACTTGGACCCTACTGAGGTTATAGGTTTTTTGACTATTTTTCTCCCTGGTTTTATAACCTTATGGATTCTATACTAGTACATCTCCTTATAGAGTGACATGTGTACCCTTTATCTTTATAGGACTAATTGACCCTTTCACAGGTCCACATTGACCAAGGGGCACTTTAATGACCATATGTACATGGTGGTCATGTCTCATGAGTAGTAGGTAATTGCTAGCCTGAATACCCTCCTATATATGAGGTTTTAGTACCTCTGTCTACTAGGAGTTTGATTTAAATTTTGTATTTCTCCTTCGCTTTCTTGTACCTCCTTTTCTTATGATTACAGGTACTTAGAGACCTACTGCCATCGATTCTCAGTACAAGGCTGAACCCACGTTTTTGTAAAAAACCCTATATTCCTGAGGGTCTCCTTCCTCAGGTATACAACTTTATCTGACAGATATGGACAAATCACCAGCATCTCTGGTTACCATGGATTCCACTTAAAGGATCTGACAACCCACCCTTTGAGGGTGCATCTATGTTATTTCTCAGAGTGACTACATGAATGGGGTTTATTGCCTTGTTTATTGTCAAAAGTTTATTTTCAAATGTTTTTTATTTTGATTTTCCCCCTTCCCCCCATTTTCTCCCTATGATTGCTATGAATTTTGTCACATTATCATGTACTTATACACATTTCTTATCTTTATGTTGAACAGTGTCAGTTGGCTGAAGAAGGTTTAAATTAAACCGAAACGTTCCTTACACTGACCAGACAAAATAATAAATTCAGAAATTGATGAAATATTTTTCTCTTTTCATTATTGTGTGCCTGGGATATTATATAGTAGTATCGTTTTTTTTCTCAAGAGCACCTTAACAATCCAGTGAGCCGGGTCTACTCTTTGACTCTTTGTGTTCTAGACTGTTTGTGCAAGGTAAGAGGTGCTTTAATACTTCACTTCAGATGCTGAAGAAGAAGCCGTAGGCCTCTGGCCTGAAGGTCTCAGGTATAGAAATGCAAGACACTACACATACTCCTGTAGAACAGGGCTGGGAAACTCCAGTCCTCAAGTGCTGCAAACAGTGTATATTTTCAGGATTTAGTTATATTGCATAAGGTATTGGAATCATCACCTGTGCAAGTGATTACACTTTCACCAGTCCAATGTTATGGAAATCCTAAAAATGTGCACTGTTTGCAGCCCTTGAGGAATGGAATTGTTCATCCCTGCTCTATAAGTCTCTGCAGAGTTAGCCCTCCCACCACAAGTATGACTCTCACTAGATCCACTTACAAGCATAAGGGGGTCAGGTTCACAGAAGGTACCCATATATTGTGAGAGCAGGCACGCAGGCATAGGTGACTGTGTTACAAGGAGGTGTCATCAAAATGATTACTGCAGTTCAAACTCAATTGGTCACATGGACTACACTGCACTTCCTGACATCACTGCTCCTCACACACACTGTCTCAACATACTGGCGAGATATACCCGTTACGGCTCACTCAATAT
Organism: Allobates femoralis; assembly: GCA_033576535.1. Lineage (NCBI taxonomy): Eukaryota > Metazoa > Chordata > Amphibia > Anura > Aromobatidae > Allobates > Allobates femoralis. The sequence goes on along the minus strand of JARQOC010000006.1, from coordinate 264,962,354 downwards.
TGAAGCTCTCGTGAGACAGCTAGCATTATGAGCGCTGATGCCACTGAGATTACCTCAAGTCACATAATGGAATTCACTGCTTTGTGAAACCCACTGTGTAATCAGAGACAACCTCTGTGAAGTCACAGCATGTCACACTGCCGGGAGCTGTGCAGTGCCTGCTGTCCCATCATATAGGGGATGAAGTAACTGTTCTTGCCCCCATACGATGGGGCTATTTTAGCATATATTTTGTTTCATTTTTTTTTTTTAATTTACATGCTTTTTATGTTGTTGCATGGAATGGGAGACATAATAAATGGATTTTATGTAAAAAAAAGGTTAAAAAGGAACTCAGGGTTGAGAAAATTTTTTAGTACAGTTCTGCCTTGCTACATGATGAAGAAGAGCTGTACACTGCAGTTCTAGGATCTATAGATCGTTTATAAATCAATAAAATCAAACCTGCTCCTTTGACCTTTCCCCTGCCTCATGGGGCATAAAATGTCAGCCTGAGTGCTTCATGAAGCAGCAGAGAACAGGAGGTGTGTTGGGGGCATAGATGCTGGGAGTTGCAGGATCATTCTACATTCCAGTGAGAAGTGATCAGGATGATCCATTGAAAATTGGAAGGATAGGAAACTACAATGCAGAGCTGAATCGATCAATGTAGCGATTTGCTTCTGCTCCTGGCCTCACAATAACAGTACACATTATGCATCATCATACAGCAGAGGATCACAGCATGTATTTGTATTTCCTTGGTGACATAATTACTATTTCAAGCCTGGACCCCCTGTCACATAGGATGGTATATCAGGGACAGGATTGTAGTGTGACCATGGCAAACATGCCCCCTGCCATGTCCCCTACCCCATACAGAAATGTAAGAGGGCTGAAATGTAGGATGATCTTGCTGCTACCAGCATCCACGCCCCCGACACACCTCCTGCTTTCTGCTCATACATGAAGCCTACAGGCTGAAAACTCTATGTCCCATGAGGGGAGTCATAGCACAGGAAGCAGGTATGATTTTATCAATTTATAAGTGATCTATAGATCTTATAACTGCAGTGTACAACTCTGCTCCATCATGCAGCAGGGCAGGAACTGTACTAAAAAGTTTGCTCTCACTAGAGTTCCCCTTTAAAAAGAATGTATTTGGGAGTTTATTTTCAAGTCAAATATTTATTGACTTGGTTATTTGTGTCCTTACTGATTTGGTTAGTAATATCAGATATCTAATTGATGCCTCGGCATTACTAAACTCTAGACTTTATTTCAGCTGACATTACCCAGCTGGCATTAACTCCAAATACCATTAACCTGTTTGCCAATGAACCAGGACAGTGAGAGAGCAGGGGCAAAGCGCAAGGAGTGGTGCATGTAATAGAGATACCACTCCTGGTGTGGCTGTTGCCTGCTAATTTTTTTGAGATCTTAAATCTTAAATTTTTTGCAGATTTAAAATTTTTAAAGAATACTCAAGTTTTCAGTTGGTCAAGTGGATGAATGGATGGAATGGAATAATGGATGGAAAATAGAGCTAGACTTAGAGATAGATGGAAAAAAATAGATTTGGAGGTAGCTGGAAAAAAGAGAGAGATTTTGAGATAGATGTCAAACAGCTATATAATGTCCAGCCCCTCCTAAATATTGTATATATCTATCAATGGCCCCCACCACCCTAAAAATAGCAGGCAGCAGCCATTGCAGAACTGACACCTTCATAAGATGTGCAAATCCTGGCACTTCACCATGGCTCTTTCCACTGCCTTCATGTGGTGGAAGTCGGGATAATAGAAGGGGTTAATGACATATGAGTATTGTCAGCTGTCATCAACCCCTGAATTGGTAATGTTTAGGCATCAATGATACCCTCACATTGACTAGTTGAAATACACAGATGTAGAGAAAAATCTTTTACTAGAAATAAAGACACAAAAAAAATTCCTTTTTTGTAAATAAAACACACAGACCACTCAGTCACCCAATTTTTAAGCCCAAACATACCCTCTGATGATAATCCAGAGTGAAGTCCCTCGAAGATTTGCAGTGCTGCAATATCAATATGAGCAGACATATGCCTATTCACCTGGGGCAGCAGGCTCACACAGACACATTGCTGTGCCTGTTATTACGGAACCATGCACGAGTTCACCTGAGGACTGTACAGAACCGCACATGCTTTGTCCTCAGATAAACTGTCTGATGTCACCACTCAACTCAGCAAGCCATCTGCCAGTGTCTGAGCACTACTACTGGTGGGCAGACACATAACAGGATTCTTCGCTTATCAAGATGCCGCATTGCTAAGATGGTTTGTCTTTGTCATGGGACAACTCGTGCTAGCTGTTGATTTTTGTTGGAGGGAATCATTTAGGTAATAAAGAGGGTAAACAGGGATGTCTATGTGTTTTATTTCCAATAAATGATTTTTCTGTGTTGTGGGTTTTTACTACTTACTTATAGATTTATAATGGCTGGGTCTATCATAGACCTGACATTATCAATCTAGGGCTTGGTGTCAGCTGGCTAATCCTCAGCTAACATTAACTCCTTATTACCAAATCTTCCACCAACACCAAGGCAACTGGAAGAGTGGGGTAACCACCAGTTTTAGCATCCCCATGGAAGTTAAAATTCTGGGTTGGTTGTGGGCTGCAATTTTTAGCTTGGGAGAGACAGAATGCTTGGGCCTCACCATGCCGAGAATTCCAGCCCCCAGCTCCCTTGGTTACCATGGTGTGTAATCTGAGATCAGTTTGGTTGCCATACTGGCAACCAATTATATATGCCAGCAGAGAGGGTTGGTGGGGCTAACTCTAACTTTAACCAATCAACAGGAGGAAGCAGTGAGGTTAATGAGCATGCCCGGAAGTAGGGCGACAGCGACGTTGAAGCTTGCTAAGTAATAGTCTAGCAAGCTAAACTTTGTGCCAAAACAGCGGGGCTTCACTGTGAATTGGTTTGAGCTGTGTTTGGCAGCTTTTGGGACCCTTTGAAGGTGTTTTTTGCCTCCCATTGATTTAAATGGTGTTCAGATGTTCGGCAAACTGTTTGCCAATCTATTCGGCAAACATATGCCCATTCAGTAAACTGAGTTGAACCCGAACTTCAAAAGGTTTGCTCATTTCTAGTGTCTTGTCCGTCCAAGATACCCATTTTGTGCCTGTTTTCTCAGATAGAAGTGACATAGATGTTGTTGTACTCAAAATGGTGCATGCGCAAAAACAAAGTGTGCTGGCAGATTGTGTATTCGTAAAGGAGTAACTGAGACACACGTAATGTGGAGGTATGTTCACAGACTGCCTAATAGCTCTACAGATAGCAACTTATTACAAATATAAAAAATATGCATCCATATAGAGTGACCTTGTGGGTGCCACATACATGTGGATAAACAAGGAAAATGAAACGCTTGCATGTGTATACAAGATTTTTATGCAAATAACCCAATTACTTATATAAATGTCAATTATATTTTAGAAACTATCAAAAATATATATAAACACCGGACTGACAAATATATAATGATATACACACTGCTTATAGTCAGGAGAAATGACTCCTTTAACCAAAAAGAACATATACCAAAATCAAAGTGGCAAAGTAAGTAAAGCAATTTAACGTGAATATTAACATCCAGAAAATAACCATATTTGGTGTCACGACATAACAATGGCGATCAAAATTTCCTTAATGTTAATTTCATAGTGTTGTCCTATGTGAAAATACCCTAACATGAGTAAAATAGCAGTGTTTTAAGCTTATTTAATAAATTGAATATATTCTAAAGCACAAAATAAAAATGGAAATGAGATGAATGAAAAAGAACACTGATCAAAATTAGAGAACATTTTCAGATACCTGCAAGTCATTGGTGTTAATCTAACAGTTCAATTAAAGGTTATTCTATAGCGAGCGCAGGGGCACAGATAAGGCAGGTAGTTATGGATCAAGAATCCTCTTTATTCACCACAACATGTTTCCACGAAGGCTTATCGTCTTCCTCAGGTGGGGTGGGGTTGTGCGGAGGCGGCACAACCCGAAAAGGTGAGAGCCCCCCTGTCACAATCTTTCCTTCCCCTTCAAAGTGCATGTGGGTTCTCACTATGGAGCGCTTTTCTCTCTCTTTTTGTATTGGTGTTAATCTGGCACCTGGTGCTAATTTCCTTAATTATCTGACAAACCCTATTTACCTGGCAGCATAACGTTGCAGTTTAAACTCACTTTGCAAAAATGGTGTGCAGTTCCTAATTGACTGAAATCCTCCAGCAGCAGCTTGTCCACATTAAGGATAAAGGGGTCACCCTATCAGCCATAGCAACAGAAGTTGGTCGTTCCAAGTTTATGTCTAGAATATTGCATCTTTACATAATCACAAATGCTTTCAAGTCTACCAAGAAGGTTGGTGACCCTCGAAAGACAAATTCAACAGAGGACAGGATAATTCGGAGAATCTCCATGGGTAATCATTTCAACACTGCAGCTGGAAAAGCTCGCCAGTTTAGCAGTGAACATGGTAAGGATCTGTCTCATCATGCAGTGTCACGACGTTTAAGAGCATTTAGATTGAAAACCCACTCTGCAGTGATCAAACCTCTTATTAGCAGAAAGAGTTACCTCTGGTAAGAAGCATGTTGTGTAGACATAGAAGTGGCCCACAGTTCATTTTAGTGATGAGAGCAAGTTTAACTTATTTGGGTATGATGGGAAAAATTATTATCGACAACAAACTGGGGAAAGACTGACCAAAAGTGTTTAAATGAGTCAGTGAAAGTGGTTGAGGAAGTGTCATGGTTGGGGAATCCTAGGATTCAATAGGGACGGTGTGTTGTAGGTCCTCGCTGCTACAAAAACCGCAATATATACACATATATATATATATATATATATACATACATGTGTATCACAACATTTATGTAAGTGCAATGGTTATGCGGTTGGGCAACCATAGTTTTATATGCACTGGCAATCAAAATTAGAGAAGAATGTATGATCACTTAATTTTTTTCAGACAAAATGTAATCTACATTTGCATTTGAAGTTTTTTGTGCAAGGGGTACCCCATGCTGCTAGAACAGTGTTTTCCAAAATAACCAAAGAATATCAACCTTTATTTTACACAAAATGTGATGGTTATAATTAGAGAACAGCAATGACTGTAGCACAGAGAAAGATAACAACTAAATTTTGTGAAGGTTACAACATTCACCTATCAGTAGGAAGTGTACAGGCCTTTGCTTTGAATGACTTTAGCACATCTGCAGCCACAGAACATCACTAGTCTCTCACACTGCTCAACGTGCTCTGGGTCACATTTCTTCCAGTCTCTTCCACAGTTCTTGGCCATACCTTTGTCATTAAGGACTTTCTGGAGGTGGAGCGGTGACGTCACCCACTGAGTCACTGAGGCCCCGCTGCAGGGAACTTAGGTAACCCCCTCTGAATTCCCTGCTGCAGGGTCTTGCTAACTCAGTGAGTGATTGCACCACTTCCCGTGGCAGTCAGTGTGATCACAGAGGCTGCAGGAAGAGGATGTTTGTTCTCTCGCTGCACTCTGGAAGAAGTAGAGCTAGCATTGTGTTCTTCGTGGGACCATCACTGCAAATTATCATTAGAGGGGTATGTGTGGGGTAATAAATTGGAAAATGAGGGTTGTTTGTCTGATTTATTTCAAATAAAGAATTTTTCTCTATTATTTATTATAAATAAATAATTTTTCTCTGTCTTTTTTAACTGTTTCCTCACAGGATTGATAATAGATAGGTCTCATAGAGGCCTGACATTATCAATCTAAGCTTAATGAAAAGCTGTCAATACTCAGCTGTCATTAACCTTTCTTTCACCCAATCCCACTGCACCAGGGCATCAGGAAGAGCCTGGTAAAGTACAAGGAATTGGCACTTCCAACAAATGTACCAGATTCTGGGGAGGCTGAAGACTGCTATTCTTTAGCATGGGGGGGCAGGAAAGAAGGCAACAACTATGGGCCAAGCTAAGTACATGAGGCCCCAGCTGCATGGTTTTTACCTTGGCTGGTAATCAAAAATATATCAAAGCCAAAACATTTTTTTAAATTATTATTTAAATAATTAAAAAATGTTAGTGGGCTTCCCTGTATTTTGATTACTAGCCAAGGTAAAGACAGGCAGCTCAAGGAGGTAGCCTGTAGCTGTCTGCTTTATCTGCGCTAAAAATCAAATAGACATCAAAGCTCTATGTCATTTTTTAAAGAGGACCTGTCTCCCCCCTGCTGCATGGCAATCTAAATGCAGCACTGAATGCATCATGTCTGCTGCATTCACAGAAGGGGTTCCCTATGTGTCTGTGTGCTTTGTACCCGAGATATAGCCTTAGTAAAACTCACTGTTTGAAGCCATAATGGCATTCCCTTGTGCAGGAGCCAGCTCGATTGATGGGGGCCATTCCCTCCCCTCTGCCGCTCTGTGCTGCTTCTGCTGGGCTAGCCCTGCCTCCCCCTCTCTGTCACTCATCCTGCCTCACACAGCATGCAAATCATTTGTCCTGATGTCAGCTCCAGATTTCTGCCCTGCTGTCTGAACAAAGCATAAACAGCACAGTAGGAGGCGGCACACAGAGAGGTAGAGGGGGAGGGAATGACCCCTGTATACTATGGGTTTTGGATGCTGTATCACATCATCATCATGCCTAGACATTATAACTATAACTGTGCCATGATATGTATATATGTGTACTCCTACCACAGTACCTTTTAATTAAGTGGTTTAAACATATATGGGCAATATTTATATGTCTATCGAACTATGTATGTAAACTCTACTATGGTACTAATGGGTATGTACTATATATGATCCCTAGACATTCCCTGTCATATGGGCGTTACCCTTATACCCTATTATGGGTTGTATATGTATATATTTAGTGTGTGATGCAGGAGAAAAACAGCCCAATATGTTACAGGCGGTGATTTATTGTATATACCTCGGACAATTCCTGCCGTGCGGGCGCTTCCCCAGCGTCTCGGATCTGCTCATTGGTAAGGCGTTTCTATGGAGGAGGTGCCGTGGGTCAGCTGACCTGCGGTTACCTCCCTCCATGACGCCGTCGATGACGCATTGCCTTATCCGGCGCAGGGGAGAAGCGTCCGCCGCTATGGCAGCCAGAGTGACATTCTATTGGTCCTTAGCACTATTTTAACCTGCCCTGCCCCTTCCCTCAAATGCCCTCTGAAGAAGGTGAATAACCGAAATGCGCATAAGGGAAACAGGAGTAAATATTGCAGGTATGGAAATTCTGTGATGTGATTTATAAGCTCTTTGCAAGCAATTGGTTCTAACCTCTGTATAGTTGTATATAGGGGTCTTAGCGGTTTGCCCCTCATGTATTATGTCTGTATATAAGTAATCAACTAAAGTAAGTTCAGTGGGATTAGTGAATGAATAGACAACCGGCTGGTTAAGCAATGCTGAAGCTATGCTGTTAACTCTTAAGTAAACTGCCAGGACAGTGAGATAGCTATAAAAGCTTGTGTGCTGTGGTAATAAGTACCGGGGTAATGTAGTCACCCCTGTTGGACTGATAATCTTGTTGATTTGGGCAAAGTGCAAATATCTGTATATCAATTTATATAACTTATAAAATTTATTGGGCTAGTGCAATATACAGATAGACCTTATAAATTTTACAACACATAAAAATGTGAACCAGTACATCTGTAAAGATATTTTTTATTGATTGTTGTATATATATACATATACTCTATGTGAGACCTGTTAATATTTGGTGCAATGGTTGTTGTAACATTACTCCCACCTCTTGTCTAGCACATCTATTATATAATTGCCGTAGCGACTTCTGTCGCACACGGCGCCACTACCGTGGCTTTGCTCGTGGCTTTGTTCGTGGGCACTGCGCGCCCACGCGACTCACTCGCAATGGCCGCTTCGCGGTCGGCGCCAGCACACAGCGACCAATGAGCTTCGCGCCTCACTTCCTATGGAGATACATGGAGGACTTTGAGTTTCAAATTTACCGCTGTAAGTGAGGCGCTATTCTCATTGGTCGGCGCAAGCACACAGCGACCAATGAGAATAGCGCCTCACTTCCTATGGAGATACATGGAGGACTTTCAGTTTCAAATTTACCGCTGTAAGTGAGGCGCTATTGTCATTGGTCGGCGCCAGCACACAGCGACCAATGAGAATAGTGCCTCACTTCCCATTGAGATACATGAAGGACTTTGAGTTTCAAATTTACTCAAAGTCAAACTCAAAGTCCTCCATGTATCTCAATAGCCAGTGAGGCGCTTCTCTCATTGTACTCATGACAGTAGCAACATTAACACCTTACATTCCTTATTATCTGTAATTTCTATAACACAGTGTGTAGTTGTACTGCCACTGCGAAGTTAACCCCTTATATACCATTTCTGCCTTAACGCCATACTTTGTAGTCTCTATTACTACTGCCAGTAGGAACATTAACCCCTTATATTCTATTATTGTTGTTATTAGTGATGGGCGAATCCTAAATTACTCGGAATCGCTTGACTCTAGCGAGTCCGAGCACAGGACTCGCTACTCGTTGCGAGTCTAGCGAGTCCAATGTTAATGAATGGGGAAGCGAGTAATAGCGAGTAGTGTGAGATTTACAAATCGCAGATGTGTCTCGGAAGCTTCAGCCTGAAGCAATCCTAGTTTTGCTATTTATTTGCATTGGACTCGTTTACTTTGCAACTGTAATCGCTGGGAAACTCGCACAGATAAGAGTCCTGTCTTCTCTGTGTGCTGGCTGCCAGCTCCATGGTCCTAGAGCCCGCCTGCTGCCTGATGTAGCAGTGCTGAGATTGTTCTCAGTCTGCTCATTCCCTGTGTACAGACATGAATGTCTGTGCACAGAGATGATGTAGCAGTGCTGAGATTGTTCTCAGTCTGCTCATTCCCTGTGCATAGACATCTATATCTATGCACAGGGATGAGCAGAGAGGACATCGCGTTTTGGACTGCGTCGGACGGAAGAGGATTTTTTTAATTAAAGATGGAGTCCCTAATGGCATTTTTTTTTATTTCTAATAAAAAAATTTCTTTGTGTTGTGTTTTTTTTTAAAACAATTTAATAGAAATTCATGGCGGTCATGTCTAATATTGTCGTGACCGCCATAAATTTCGGGCTTAGGGCCAGCTGATAATACAAAGCTGGCCCTAACCTCTTTATTACCCAGCGTGCCACCGCTACTAGGGCCGCTGGAAGAGCGGGGTTCAGAGCCAGAGGATGGCGCTTCAATGAACGCACCATCTTCTGGGGCGGCTGCGGGCTGCAATTTGCAGCGGGTGGTGCCCAGAAAGCTTGGGCATCCCTGCGCTGCGGATTCCAGCCCCCAGCTGCTTAGCTGTACCTGGCTAGACATAGAAATTGCGCGGAGCCCCACGCATTTTTTTAAAATTATTTCATGAAATTCTGAGATTCTGAGATTCTGACTCTGAGACTCTGACTCTGAGACTCTGAAATTCATGAAATAATAAAAAAAACATGCGTGGGGCTCCGCGCAATTTCTATGTCTAGCCAGGTACAGCTAAGCAGCTGGGCGCTGGAATCCGCAGCGCAGGGATGCCCAAGCTTTCTGGGCACCCCCCGCTGCAATTTGCAGCCCGCAGCCGCCCCAGAAGATGGCGCGTTCATTGAAGCGCCATCCTCTGGCGCTGAACCCCGCTCTTCCAGCGGCCCTGGTGGCGGTAGCACGCTGGGTAATAAAGGGGTTAATACCAGCTTTGTTATACAAGCTGGTATTAAGCCCGAGATTCTTAATGTCAGGCCACGTTTGACCCAGCCACTAAGAATCTCCAATGAAGGGTTAAAAAAACACAACAACACAGAGAAAATTTTTTATTTGAAATAAAAAAAAAAGCCATTAGGGACTCCATCTTTAATTAAAAAAATCCTCTTCCGTCCAACGTAGTCCAAAACGCGATGTCCTCTCTGCTACATCCCCTGTGCATAGATAGATGTCTATGCACAGGAAATGAGCAGACTGAGAACAATCTCAGCACTGCTACATCATCTCGGTGAGCAGGCGGGCTCTAGGACCCTGGAGCTGCACAAAGCAGACAGCTGGACTCGGCTCGCAATGTAACAGCAGTTACTTTGCGAGTTTCCCTGCTATCACTGGCACAGTAGCCGAGTCTAATGCTAGACAATGACAATCCTAGTTTTGTCAGCGTTTCTGACAAAACTAGGATTGATATTGATTTGCATTGGACTCGTGCGAGTAATCACTGGGAAACTCGCAGAGTACCGAGTCCTGCGAGTCCCTTACTACTCGCCGAGTAACGAGTCCTAGCGAGTAGATTCGCCCATCCCTAGTTGTTATTTCTATTACACAGTGTATAGTTGTAATGACACTGCGAAATTAACCCATTATATACCAGTTCAGCATTAACTGCATATTTGGTAGTGTTTATAACTACTGCCACTGGTACATTAACCCCTTGAACACCATTTTGGATATAATTTACAGCGCTGTATCTGTTGTGGGAGTGCCTGTGGGACATTAACTCCTTCAATAACATTTTTGATATCATTATAAGTTCCTACTCTGTTATACTCCTGTTAGTCGCACATTAACTATTTCTACACCTCCACTATATTGCTACCCTCACAGTTCTGCCTACATCGCCTACTTAGTCATATATCTGGTGTTTAAGTCTATTATTTAAAACTCTTAAAAAAATTATATACAGATTCTAGACTCCCGATTCTTTAGAATCAGGCTCACAGCTAGTCAAATATAAATAAAAATAAATTCGCACTTTTCATAAAATCGGACCATTTTATCATTTTTTCTTTCCCCTTGGGGAAACTGGCTAACCCTTTATAACTTAACAGCAGTCTCCATCCGAAGACTGGAAAGGCGGGCTCCGCAGCTCAATTTTCCTCTCCTCGCTGGTTGTCAGCACGCCCCGCTAGGCGTCATCAGTTGTTCTGTTGTTCCACCTCTTTTTGAAATTCCTGCCTCCTCTGCTGCTATCATGAGCCGGTTGGAATGTCATATCTGCATTGTGGGGGCTTATGACTTGTATGGCCCGGCTTCAATATGTGCACTGTGTGGCGCCCCACTGTTTAGGACGCCACGTAGGGGGTACTGCACCCAGAAAAGAGTGTGTAGTATTCCTGTGACTATGGAATTGGGATGTCACATAAGGCACCCTCAAAACTCTAATTCACACACATCCTAGAGTAGGACCTTGTGTGGACCCGCTGTAGGGAGGACCCAGACCCATGTCACAGTCAGGAGCTTAGGAGGGTAGAAAAGTGTGTGGGTGGGAGAAGAGAAAGGTCAGAGTGAGTGGAAAGCTCCATTGGGGAGTGAGGAGTGTAGGATGGCGGAGAAGCTGCCGGGACAAAGGGAAATCCTAGGGGCACCAGGTAGTGCGGTGTGCACCAATCCGGACCTGGTACGCCTACTGACCAGAGGTATTTGGTCCGGGACAGAGTCCTGGCACTGAACACAATGCGGGCTTTTATCCCTGAGCCACTAAACCAGACGCCCGAGCTTCTAGAGGAAGTTGTGGCTGAACACCTGGCGCATCCTTAAAAAGGCATACTGAATAGGGTCAGGGGGACCCGGAGAAGAGTCCTCCACAGAGGGCCCGTGGGAGCCGGCTCGAGGCACTTCAAGGAAGACAGAAGAGGGCACAGTTAGGGACTGGCAAGGAACAGCAGGCAAACCACCGAGGATCCTAAGTGAGTAATCCTGCTTCCTTGGTGACTACCCAGGCCAGAAAGACCCAAAAGACTGAACCATCTGTGACCTTTCTGAAGTACTACCAGCAAACCTGTGAAGAGTTAAAGACTGTGTGATGTACTTTATTTGCCTGTACCTGGAGAGACGCACACTTCCTGCATTGAGAAGACTGGTAGCAAGGCTGTGTGGCAAGCTACCTCCCTGTGTAAAAACTATAACATTCACAACTGTCCTGGGGATCCCGCTCCACCTACCGGTGCGTAAGCATCTTGCTGCTCCACCATCACCCTGGAGGACTGTCCTGCAGTGCCAGTAACATTACCAAAACTGTAGGTGGCATCACAAAACACTTTTATTTTATTTTTATTGACTGTTTTCCCCTTTTTATGCGACCACCAAGGCCATGGGACCGGCCAACAGACCCCAGGGACATCTCCCGTGAACTAAACTCCTGGGACCGGGTGCCCCACAGCCCTGGGGTGGGTTAACTGTGCATGTGCTGTTGCAGGGTGGTACCATGTGATCAGCCGTCGCACTGCTCCTGGCCAGATATGTCAACCCAGCCGACTTATGATAGCAGCAGAGAAGGCAAGAATTTCAAAAAGAGGTGGAACAACAGAATGACTGATGATACCCAGTGGGTTGTGCTGAAAGCCAGCAAGGGGGAAGAATGGAGTCCCAGAGCCTGCCTTTCCTGTCTCTGGATGGACACTGATTGTAAGTTATAAAGCATTTTTTTTAAACTTTATACTCAGAAAGCTCTTCACAATGCAGCACCCCCCTACATCTTCTCCCTCATCTCTGTCTATCACCCCACCCGTTCTCTACGTTCTACAAATGTCCTTCGACTAACATCTGCTCTAATCGGATTCTTCCACTCCCGGCTCCAAGAATTCTCCCGAGCTGCACCAATTCTCTGGAATGCTCTACTCCAAGAAATCAGGACCATCCACAACTTGCATGGCTTCAGACGCTCCCTAAAACACATCTTTTCAAAGTAGCTTATTATGCTCCCTAACAAAATACTTTTGCACTGTACATAGCCCATTCACTATCTCTCTCGTCATAACTCTTCTTCAAACTCCACCAAACCCAAAAGGCCTACACAGATTGTCTGATGACCATTCATGTAACTTTATTTCTATCCCCCATTTCCTCAAGATGCCTGGACCATCAGTGTAATAAGCCCCTGTACTTTTTGGAACCCCTATCCCGTTGTAGATTTTAAGCTCTTTTGAACAGGGTCACCTTTATTTTTGCTTTATCTATTGTATTGTATTTTTTATATTGATTCTGTGCTTATTGTATTGTGTCCTATTATTGTACTGTATTCTTTCTGTACTGGAATTACTTACTGTATTATATCGTGTATCTTCGTTTATTAACCACTGTATTGTAAAGTGTTGCGGAATATGTTGGCGCTATATAAATAAAGATTTATTATTATTATTATTATTAATAAATGTAAGTGTATAAATGCTTTTCTTTCACCTTTAACATTACACCATGAGCTCAGACAGGGACGATTAGACTGGTATAATAAAGCTGCAGCTACAGACAGTGATAGCTGGGGAGGCATTAACTACCTGACAGGTGTCCTTTAAATATACCTACACACTCTCCAAGATACAGACTGCATGTTACACACATACTTACTACAAATTACACTCATGTAACACGTATGTGACACACTTCATATTGCAAACTACATATTACATATATTCAAAACCAAAGAAATGAGCCATACATATTGGTAAAAGTGCAATTTGTACGTGTACACTATGGTCATGAACAGACAAAACTGAGATAAAAAAAAAATGTGCAAATACAATATAGTAAGTAAATGAATAGTAATAGTACATGTAGATAACATAGGGTACATGGTTGACACTATTTGAACCAAAAGAGAGTAAATGCCATCTCACCAGTGCAAGAAGTACCCTCGGGATGGTCCCTGACTCGTTTAGTTCACTTCAATATGTGTCAACAGGCTTTTGGACGCTCCAGAGAGATTTCAGTTCTGCAAAGTGACAACACTTGAGTATAACAGGTTCTTATTGGCTTCACATTTGGTTCTTCTCAAATCTTTGTCAGTTAAAGGGAATCTGTTGCCAGGTTTTTGCCATCCCATCTTACAGCAGTATAATGTAGAGACAGAGACCCTGATTTCAGCAATGTATCACTTGCTAGGCTGCTTGCTGTCATTTTGATAAAATTAGTGCTATTTTTCTTGAAGATTTAGCAGTTAATTAAATGTGTAGCTCTATAACCCCACCCAATCCACAGATTTCTGTGTACACAGTAATTAGTGGTGGGGGAGGGTTATAAAAAGAGCATGAATATGCTGTACTACCTGGCAGCAGGCCACATAGTCTTAGGCTGTGTTCACACATTGCATATTTTGTTGCGCTTTTTTGCGCGCACTTTTTTGCTGCGTTTTTCAGCTGCGCAAAAAAGCGCAACAAAATACGCAGGTGTTTTCACACATTGCGCTTTCTTTACCCCAAAAAGCATAGTGATGTCACAGAGGTGAGGAAGAATCCTGCTTCCTCCTCCCCTCTGTGACAGTCCCATTTGATTTCGCAATGTATTAATATTCACTACGAAATCTAAATTAAAGAAAGGCAAGTGTATGAAAAATAAAAAAGAATGAATAGTTTACCTGTCCGACGCCTTTTCCCGATGTCAGGTAATCAGGCCAAGCGAGGTGTCTTCTGCCAGGACCTCCCGTGATGTCAGATGGGCTTTCCCGGTGCTGATTGGGCGCTCGCGGTCATGTGACACATATCACATGACCGCGAGCAGCCAATCAGCATCGGGAACGCCCCTCTGACATCACCGCAGGATCTTGCAGGACACAGATCTCCTTGCCTTGGCACCGGACACCGGGAAAAGGCGTCGGACAGGTAAAGTATTCATTCTTTTTTAGTTTTCTTTTACTTGCCTTTCTTTAATTTAGATTTCGTAGCGTATATTAATACATTGCGAAATCAAATGGGACTGTCACAGAGGGGAGGAGGAAGCAGGATTCTTCCTCCCCTCTGGGACATTACAGGGAGAAAACGCAGGAGCTGTTGTGTAAAGAATTGACATCTCAATCCTTTACGCAGCTGCGCTTTCTCCCAAAAAAAGCACTGCGTATTTTTACGCACTGTCTGCACAGCAAAGTGAATTTCCCATTCACTTTGCCGGCAGACACAAAACACATTGCGCATTTTGAAAAGCGCGCGTAAAAAAGCGCGGCAAAATACGCAATGTGTGAATGCAGCCTAATAATGATAATCTCCAGCTGACTAAACTATGATTTTATCAATACTACACTGAGCAGCCCAGTAAGTGATGCAACACTGAAATAAGGATCTGTGGCCCTACATTGTACTACTCTCTGATTAGGTGGCAATAGCCTGGTGACACATCTCCTTCAATGTGTATCTTTTATCGCAACATGTTTTTTTTGCAACACTTTTAACTGTTTGCAAGAATACATTTGATGATTCTGTGATCATACCCCAATGTCTTAGCAATTTCAGAATGATGCATCACTTTTTAAAACGTTTAACAATGTTTGAGTTTTCAGTCACTTAAATTTATTTATCCTATTTTGTCTGAGAAAAACAAGTTGCATAATAATTTTGCATGTCTTGAAAAAGGCTGTTAATATCCTTAGGCCATACACTCATTACACAAATACAAAATAAACTGATTTACTTAAAATTAATAAGCATTCAAGTTTATACAGCTCGGAGTTGGAAAATATGAATAAAATAGATGCTATGATTAAAATACTCCCTTGCCTAATAACTGTGCACAAAGTGTATGCATGCACTGCTAGGAGTATCCTAGTAGTTTTTGAACACAAAAAATGCCAAATGACATGTTGCTTATGTTACAGTGATCTCACTGCATAGCCTTAATGTGCTACCATGGCCTGAAGTCCCTTCAGACATGTTCTCCCATCAAACCCATTTGGGACATTATTGGTCAGCAAAGAGAGCTGCCAGCAGTGTATTTTTTTTGTTTGTTTATTATTATTATTACTAGCTGTGAGCCCGATGCAAATGCATCGGGATTCCAGAACGTGGCAATATTATTTGCATTAATAGCATTATTATTACCATTAATAGCATAATTATTAGCATTAACAGCATTATTATTAGCATTAATAGCATTATTAACAGCAATAATAGTACTATTAATAGTATTGTTCTTAGTATTAATAGCATTATGACCATAAAAGCATTAATAATACGTTAATAGCATTATTATGAGGAGTAATAACATTATTAGCATTAATAAAATTATTAATAGCATTAATAGAATTAAAAATAGCATTTACATTATTAATAGATTATAGCATGATTATTAGAATTAATAGCATTAATATTAGCATGAATAGCATTAATAGCATTATTAATAACATTAATACCATTATTAATAGCATTAATAGCCTAAATAATAGAATTAATAGCATAAATAATCGCATTAATAGCATGAGTAATTAGCATAAAGAGCATTATATAGCAAATTATTAGCATTAATAAATTTTGAATAGCATAATAGCATGATTATTAGCCTTAATAGCATTATTAATAGCTTAATATATTATATTAGCATTATTAGCATTAATATTAGCATTAATAGCATAATTATTAGCATTAATAGCATTATTATAGCATTATATAGCATTATTAATACATTAAATAGCATTATATTAGCATAATTAATAGCAGTAATAGATATTATTAATAGCATAAATAACATTATTAATAGCATTAATAGCATTATTAATAGCATAAACATAGAATTAATAGCATAATAATCATTAATAGCATTATTCATTATTAGCATAAATGTAGCATTAATAGCAATTATTATTAGCATTAATAGCATTTTGAATAGCATAATAATAGATGATATTAGCATTAATTAGCATTATTAATAGCGTTAATATGATTATTATTAGCATTATTAGCATTAATAGTAGCATTAATAGCATAATTTATAGCATTAATAGCATTATTATTAGCAGTTAATAGCATTATTATTAGCATTAATAGCATTAATAATACAATTAATAGCATTAATATTAGCATTAATAGCATTAATAGTATTATTAATAGCATGAATAACATTATTAATAGCATTAATAGCATTATTATATGCATTTAATAGCATAAATAATAGAATTAATAGATAAATAATTGCATTAATAGCATTACTATTAGCATAAAGAGCATTATATAGCAATATTATTAGCATTAATAGCATTTTGAATAGCATAAATAGCATGATTATTAGCCTTAATAGCATTATTAATAGCGTTAATATGATTATTATTAGCATAATTAGCATTAATATTAGCATTAATAGCATAATTATTAGCATTAATAGCATTAATAATTAGCATTAATAGCAATATTATTTGCATTAATAGCATTATTATATTACCATTAATAGCATAATTATTAGCATTAATAGCATTAATAATAGCATTAATAGCAACATTATTTGCATTAATAGCATTATTATTACCATTAGTAGCATAATTATTAGCATTAATAGCATAATTATTAGCATTAATAGCATAATATATATAGCATTAATAGCAATATTATTTGCATTAATAGCATTATTATTACCATTAATAGCATAATTATTTAGCATTAATAGCATAAATATTAGCATTAATAGCATTAATTATTAGCATTAATAGCATTAATAGTAGCATTAATAGCAATATTATTTGCATTAAAAGCATTATTATTACCATTAATAGCATAATTATTAGCATTAATAGCATTAATAATAGCATTAATAGCAATATTATTTGCATTAATAGCATTAATATTACCATTAATAGCATAATTATTAGCATTAATAGCATAATTATTAGCATTAATAGCATTAATAATAGCATTCATAGCATATTATTTGCATTAATAGCATTATATTACCATTAATAGCATAATTATTAGCATTAATAGCATAATTATTAGCATTAATAGCATTAATAATAGCATTAATAGCAACATTATTTGCATTAATAGCATTATTATTTCCATTAATAGCATAATTATTAGCATTAATAGCATAATTATTAGCATTAATAGCATAAATTAGCATTAATAGCATAATTATTAGCATTAATAGCATAAATATTAGCATTAATAGCATAATTATTAGAATTAATAGCATTAATAATAGCATTAATAGCATAATTATTAGCATTAATAGCATTAATAATAGCATTAATAGCAATATTATTTGCATTAATAGCATTGTTATTACTACCATTAATAGCATTAATAATAGCATTAATAGCAATATTATTTGCATTAATAGCATTATTATTACCATTAATAGCATAATTATTACCATTAATAGCATAATTATTAGCATTAATAGCATAAATATTAGCATTAATAGCATAATTATTAGAATTAATAGCATTAATAATAGCATTAATAGCATAATTATTAGCATTAATAGCATTAATAATAGCATTAATAGCAATATTATTTGCATTAATAGCATTATTATTACCATTAATAGCATTAATAATAGCATTAATAGCAACATTATTTGCATAATTAGCATTATTATTAGCATTAATAGCATAATTATTAGCATTAATAGCATTATTATTAGCATTAATAGCATTAATAATAGAATTAATAGCAATATTATTTGCATTAATAGCATTATTATTACCATTAATACCATAATTATTAGCATTAATAGCATTATTATTAGCATTAATAACATAAATATTAGCATTAATAGCATAATTATTAGCATTAATAGCATTATTATTAGCATTAATAGCATAATTATTAGCATTAATAGCATTATTATTAGCATAATATCATTATTATTAGCATTTTTTTTTATTCTATTTTATATTTACATTATGTATAATTTTTTAATTTTTTATTTATATTATTTTATAATTATTTTTTTATTATTAAATTAATTTTATTATTTGTTATTTTAATAGCCTGAGGCTGAAGAACAGTTCTACTTCAGGTCCCTGAAAGGGCTCATATAATTAGCCTTTTTTTTTTTTTTTTTAATTATTTTATTTATTAATTTTTTTATTTTTTATTTATTATTTTTATTATTTTTTTAATTATTTTTTTATTATTTTTTATTATTATTTAAATTTATTAGTTATTTTAAGTGAGCCTGAGGCTGAGACCCAGTTCTCCTTCAGGTCCGCTGAAAGGGCTCGATATATTAGCATTATTTAATTTTTTTTTATTATTATTTATTTTTTTTATTATTTTTTTATTTTTTTTATTATTTTTTTAATTTTTTTTTTTTATTATTCTTAATTATTATTTTATTAAAGTGTAGTTTGATAGCTGAGATCTTCATTTGTCTCTTTCCCAGGTCCGCTGAAAGGGCTGATATTATTAGCATATATTTAATTTTTTTTTTATTATTTTTATTTAATTATTTATAATTTTTTTTTTTTTTTATCATTTTTTAGTTATTTTTTAATTATTTTTTTTTATTATTAAATTTATTATTTATTTAAAGTGAGCCTGAGGCTGAGACCCAGTTCTCGTTCAGGTCCGCTGAAAGGGCTGATATTATTAGCATATATTTAATTTTTTTATTATTATTTTTATTTAATTATTTATTATTTTTTATTTATTTTTTTATTATTTTTGAATTATTTTTTAATTATTTTTTTTATTATTAAATTTATTATTTATTTAAAGTGAGCCTGAGGCTGAGACCCAGTTCTCCTTCAGGTCCGCTGAAAGGGCTGATATTATTAGCATATACTTAATTTTTTTATTATTATTTTTATTTAATTATTTATTATTTTTATTTATTTTTTTATTATTTTTTAATTATTTTTTTATTATTTTTTTTATTATTAAATTTATTATTTATTTAAAGTGAGCCTGAGGCTGAGACCCAGTTATCCTTCAGGTCCGCTGAAAGGGCTGATATTATTAGCATATATTTAATTTTTTTATTATTATTTTTATTTAATTATTTATTATTTTTTATTTATTTTTTTATTATTTTTTATTTATTTTTTAATTATTTTTTTTATTATTAAATGTATTATTTATTTAAAGTGAGCCTGAGGCTGAGACCCAGTTCTCCTTCAGGTCCGCTGAAAGGGCTGATATTATTAGCATATATTTAATTTTTTTATTATTATTTTTATTTAATTATTTATTATTTTTTATTTATTTTTTAATTATTTTTTAATTATTTTTTTTATTATTAAATTTATTATTTATTTAAAGTGAGCCTGAGGCTGAGACCCAGTTCTCCTTCAGGTCCGCTGAAAGGGCTGATATTATTAGCATATATTTAATTTTTTTATTATTATTTTTATTTAATTATTTATTATTTTTTATTTATTTTTTTATTATTTTTTAATTATTTTTTAATTATTTTTTTTATTATTAAATTTATTTGTTGCATGTCTATGGGCAGTCAGCCCGATTTCTGATTGGTCGCTCTCTGCTGACGCCGACCAATCAGAATTCGAGCTCACTGCCCATAAACATGCATTAGCGGTGTGTCCGCGATTTTAGGGCCGACAAATAGAACCAGGTGGGCGGCCATAAAATCGCCAACACACCGCTAATGTATTTCAATGGGAAATGAGGGCTCTTCTGATTGGCTGAGGGCAGTAGACAGCGACCAATCAGAAGAGCCCCTCACATCTCATTGAGGTAGAATGGTGGATTTGTCGTCCATTCTATCTTAATGATAAGTGAAGAGGACGTCGGAGCTGGAAGTTGGTGGAAAGAAGACAGAAGATCCCCGGGGCCGGAAGAAGAGGCGGAGATGGCGGAAAGAAGAGAGAAGACCCCCGGGGCCGGAGGAAGAGGACGCCTGGCCGGACGGAGGACATGTGGATCGGACGGACGATCAGATGACTAAGAAGGCATGTAAGTAATTGACGGGGACGTTAGGTTAGTGGACGGCGGGGGGCTTCGGGTGTAGGGCTTTAGGTGTTAGCGACAGCGGCGGGGGAAAGCGACGGCGGAAAGCGGTGGGAGCTTAGGAGGCGGCGGGGCTTAGGGGGTAGGGGCTTAGGTGCGGCGGGGCTTTTAGGTGCGGGGCGGCGGCGGACGGTAGGGGCTTAGGTGCGGCGCGGCTTAGGGGGGTAGGGGCTTAGGTGCGGCGGTGCTTTTTGGTGCGGCGGGGCTTAGGGGGTAGGGGCTTAGGTGCGGCGGGTCAGGGCTTAGGTGCGGCGGGGCTTAGGGGGTAGGGGCTTAGGTGCGGCGGGGCTTTTAGGTGCAGCGCGGCTTAGGGGGTAGGGGATTAGGTGCGGCGGGTCGGGGCTTAGGTGCAGTGGGTCTTAGGGGGTAGGGGCTTAGGTGCGGCGGGTCTTAGAGGGTAGGGCTTAGGTGCGGCGGGGCTTAGGGGGTAGGGGCATAGGTGCGGCGGGCGGGTCGGGGCTTAGGGTGTTAGGGGTGCGGCAGACTTAGGGGGTAGGGGCTTAGGTGCGGCGGGTGGGGGCTTAGGTGCGGCGGGGCTTAGGGGGTAGGGGCTTAGGTGCGGCGGGTCGGGGCTTAGGTGCGGCGGGGCTTAGGGGGTAGGGGCTTAGGTGCGGCGGGGCTTAGAGGGTAGGGGCTTAGGTGCGGCGGGGCTTAGGGGGTAGGGGCTTAGGTGCGGCTGGTTTTAGGGGGTAGGGGCTTAGGTGCGGCGGGGCTTAGGGGGTAGGGGCTTAGGTGCGGCGGGTCGGGGCTTGGCGGCGGACGGTAGGGGCTTAGGTGTGGCTGGGCTTAGGGGGTAGGGGCTTAGGTGCGGCGGGGCTTTTAGGTGCGGCGGGGCTTAGGTGGTAGGGGCTTAGGTGCGGCGGGGCTTTTAGGTGCGGCGGGGCTTAGGGGGTAGGGGCTTAGGTGCGGCGGGGCTTAGGAGGTAGGGGGTTAGGTGCGGCGGGGCTTAGGGGGTAGGGGCTTAGGTGCCGCGGGGCTTTTAGGTGCGGCGGGGCTTAGGGGGTAGGGGATTAGGTGCGTCTGGTCGGGGCTTAGGTGCGGCGGGGCTTAGGGTGTAGGGGCTTAGGTGCGGCGGTGCTTAGGGGGTAGGGGCTTAGGTGCGGCGGGTCGGGGCTTAGGATGCGGCGGGGCTTAGAGGGTAGGGACTTAGGGGCGGCGGAGTTAGGGGGTAGGAGCTTAGGTGCGGGGTGGCTGTGCGGACATTGCGGGGTGGGTGTGCGGACATGAAGTGGCTGTGCGGACATGGGGGGGGCTGTGTGGACGACATGTGGGTGGCTGTGCGGACATGGGGGTGGCTGTGTGGACATGGGGGTGGCTGTGCGGAGATGGGGGGGGCTGTGCGGAGATGGGGGGGCTGTGCGGACATGGGGGGGGGCTTTGCGGACATGGGGGGGGCTGTGCGTACATGGGGGGGCTGTGCGGACATGGGGGGGCTGTGCGGACATGGGGGGGCTGTGCGGACATGGGGGGCGAATTGTGGGTAGCGGGGAGCGGAGGCGGCTGTGCCGCCTCCGCTCCATGGTCCCCGGGGAGCGAGTTGCGGCTCAGGCAGCGACTCGCAATGGCCTCGCGGCCATTGCTCGCGCTACCTGAGCGGTAAATCGCTAAGGTTGTGGCCGAGCCTCTGGTTCGATTTTCGGCCAGCGACTCGCAATGGCCGCTTCGCGGCCGTTGCTCGCACTCAGCCAGCGACTCGCAATGGCCTCACGGCCATTGCTCGCGCAGCATTGGGCGCTTCGCGCCCAATGTTAAATTCGTATCCACATGACCACGCCGGAAGTAGCGCGCGGAGGGGCGCTTTTCCGATTCGCGATTATTATTATTATTATTATTATTATTATTTATTTATATAGCGCCATTAGGTTCCATGGCGCTTTACATGAGGATGAGGGAGACAAGAACAAGTACACTAAATCTAGGCGATCAGGACGTACAGGTACAGGAGGGGAAGGGACCCTGTCCACGAGGGCTCACAGTCTATGAGGTTTATAACCATCTTTATTAGAAAATAAGATATAGATGTACAAACGCTGTATATAAACAATGAAAAGTATATATGAGTCAAGAAATATTTTTCACCATGTTTAGGATGACACGGGGTTTTAAATATAAAAGTCATCCCCTCCCTCAACTTTCCCTCTTCCCCCCAGGCACAGAACCAACCATTAGCATCCAATCAAGTAAGTCTAACTGGTATGTTACCAGCTATAAGCTCTCTCATATACCAATCTGTAAATTGGAAGCATCCGTGTATTGCCTGATGTACAGAAAGTGGCTGTGTGTCTATAAAGGAGGACCATGTGAGAAAAAGGCATTCCGTATATCTTTCTATATAAAGTATAGATTCTATCCAATCCATTTTGAAAAGGTATGCTACCTTCATGGATATTAGATTTAATGAGGGATTGTGTCTAGCGCCCATAGGTGAAGAATACTCTTAGGCTGGTTTAACACCAGTTTTTTCCCTGATCAGGTTCCATACGGTTTGTGTGCCAAAACCAGGAGAGAAACTTGCAGAGAAAAACTATAATTGAAAGATGGACACCTGTTCTCAGTTTTGGAGACACTCCTGGTTTTGGCACACAAACCGGATGAAACCTGATCAGGAAAAAAACTGCAGTGTGAAACCAGCCTTACTGGTAGCCGCTGTCCAAATAATTTGTTGTTGCCGAGCAGAGCGTCTACAAAGCTGGTCTTGTGGTAAAATATTCAATAGTGCCAATTCTGATGATAATGTTAAATAAATGTTGAAAGTATTGTAAGATGGTGAAGAAGCATGTCCTTAACCTCCTGTATCTTCGGACAATCCCAAAGACAGTGAAAGATGTCAGCTGGAGAGTGTAAACATTTAGGGCAAGAGGAATTACCTGAGGAGGACATTCTAGATTTGACCTCTGGGGAAATGTATGCTCTATAGAAAATCATAAGAGCCATTGTTGAGTAACTGTCGTATGGTTAGATAGAGTTCAAGCGGAGAGTGGCATTTAAAAGGTCTTTAAGTCTATAGCTGGGTTTTTGCGATATCCATCTGCTTTGGCCCGGTGAAGTGTCTGACAGAAGGTTTAAGTGATCTCTAAATAAGACTTAAGGAGTAGGTAACTGTGTAGGCGGATAAGGAAACTAAGTGAAGAGGAATTGGTCTTGACATTTTCTTGTATGCTTTGCAGAACTGAGTCAGCGTAATGTTTAATCTGCCTGATAATAAATATATTACCTGCTAAGATTAGGTATTTAGAAAGAATACCATCTAAAGTAAGAGGACACTTGTTGGCTGCCAATACATTACATATAATGGTGGCTCAAGTGGTTAGCACTGCAGCCTTTGCTGTGCTAAGGTCCTGAGGTCCTGGGTTTACTTCCCACCAAGGACAACATCTGCAAGAAGTTTGTATGTTCTCCCAGTGTTTGTGTGGGTTTCCTCCCACATTGTAAAGACATACTGATATGATGTTTAGATTGTGAGCTCCAAGAGAGACAGCATGACTGATGTATATAAAGTGCTATGGAATTAATAGTGCTATATAAATGAATAAATATTACTATATATTATCAATCTGCACCTTCCTTCCCCAAGCACCCGGTAAATTGGAGGCGGCTTGCTCTGTAAAAAGAAAGGGTTACCTAGGAAGGTCAGAAAGACTGAGACATGGGGATCTAGCCCGCTAATTCTTCTGGTATGACGCCGTGCCAACACTACCGTCCATAGCAAAGGATTTTCCTTAATCTTGGTAGGAACTCTATGTGGTTGTAAATGTAGCAGTGCTAGTAAGCTAATGGGACTAGACATGACTTCATCAACAGGAGTATTAGTAAAGTGGGTAAAGGCCCATATCAAATTTAGGGAATGCCTAAAAATGGCTGCAATACTATATAATTTCAGGTTTTGGAAAATCAAGGTCCCCTAAGGATTTAGCCTGCTGTAATTTAAAGATGCTAATTCTAGATTACCCCCCTTTGAACTCCAGATAAATTGTCTGAATATCTTAGTTAAAAATCGTTCATCGGCTTTAGATAGTATAATGGGCAATGTTTGTAAAGGAAAGAGTAGTTTTGGAAAAGAAACCATTTTAATAAGGTGAGTTTTGCCCGCCAAAGACAATTTAAGAGACATCCAAGATTGCACCTCTCGACCAATTGAAGAGATTAAGGGCCAAACATTAAGTTGATATATATTGTGAGGGTTAGAGGGTAAAGAGATACCAAGATATCGCAGAGAACCATGCCCCCACTGAAAGGGAAAGGGAAACGGCCACCTTCGCCGAGCTTCTTGAAAAATCACTAGAGCCTGAGATTTACCAAAGTTTATGCGAAATCACAAGACTGCTGCAAACTAATGAAAGGTCTCCATTATAGAAGGAATGGAATCTTTAGAATTGGCTATCATAAGTAATATGTCGTCAGTGAATGCTAAAGTTTTAAGTGTATGGAGGCCTATCCTAATCCCCCCAAGTGAAGGAATAATATCTAGACACCTAAGCAATGGGTCCAGGGCTATATTAAACAATGAGGGAGATAGGGAACATCCCTGCCTTGTATATATGAAAATTGAGAAGGGGGCCAACTGAATGCCGTTAAGCCAAATTGAGGATTGAGGGTTAGTATAAAGCATCCGAATAAGATTAAAAAACGGGAACACAAATAGTCTATATTTTAGAATTCGAATAAGGTGGGGTCAATATACTTGGTCAAAATCCTTATCCGCATCAAGGCTAACTAGTATATTCTGTTTAGCTTTAGTTTGGTGACTATGTACAATAGCGGCTAGCGCAGTTCGAATATTCTAGGTAATGGATCGGCCATGGACGAAACCCGTTTCAGATGAGGTGAGAATATTGGGAAGAAGAGATTGTAGTCTATTGGTCATAATTTTGATAAGTAATTTAAAATCTACATTTAAGAAGGGAAATTGGTCGGTACGAGGCAGGTAGTAATAGGTCTTTACCTGATTTTAGTAATAATGAGAGACACGCTTCATTAAAGCGATCAGGCATAGAACCTGAATTAATAATATGGTTGAAGAGGGAGATGAGATGGGGTATAAGTAGTGGTTTCATTAATTTGTAAAATTCCGCTGAGTATCCGTCTAGACCAGGTGCTTTAAGTCATTTGAGCGATTGGATGAAAAATCCAACTTCCTCTGGGGACACTGATTTATTTAAAATTTCTCTTTGGGAAGTAGATAACTTTGGTGGGTCTACCTTATGGAGGAAAGTGTAACCGTCTCCTGGGGAATCAGTGAAAGGGCCATAAAGATCCGTGTAGAAGTCCCTGCACAAATTTCATCTGGGTGCCGAATGATGGAGCCATCTGGGTGTTTAATATTGGTGATTTTAGTGGGCATTTTAAATGGTTTCATCAATGATCCCAGGCTTATTACCCTACATGAAGAAACAACTATGTTGATGGGCTAGCTGGTTATGTGCTTGTTCATGAAGTAAGGTGTCTAAATTATGTTTGGCAGTGAGGTAGGCCTCCTTGGACGAAGAAGTATTGTACAGCTGAAAGTCTCTATATGTTTGGGTGAGTTGACAGAGGTCGTAAGGACGTTAATAATTTCCTTTTTTTTTTTTTTCTAAATCAGATATATTTTTTATTTAAACAAATTCAAACATTACAAGAATCCATAAGAAATACATAAAAGTTTTACATGTTAATACACCCCGACCAATCCCCTCCTCCCCCCTCCCTGCAAACATGCCCTCCCCTCCCTCCCTTTCCGTAGACAGCAGGTAATTAACTATAATATTTATTCAAGTGGACAATATCCATCCACCATATCACAGTTTGAGATACATTAAGTCATAGATATAAGGAATAGACCACTTTCCTAATCCTTAGACTCCCCTATCCATCCTCCCTTATCTCCATCCATTACCGATTCAGCCAGGGTCCCCACAGTTGGTCAAATATTTTCTCCGAATTCCCTCTCCTGTATATCTTCCCCTCTAGTTTAATAATATATTCAACACCTTTGATATATTCCATCCTCGAGGGCGGCTCGGCCCTGATCCAATGCCTTGCTATTAGCTTACGAGCAATGAACAGCAATCTAGCTACAGCCACTTTACGTACATTCAGAATCTGAATAAGCTCTACATAGCCCAACACACAGACAAGAGGTTCTCTGGGTATCACGCATTCATACCTGCCCTCTATCAGGGTCAACACTGTCAACCAAAATGCTTGCAGACTGGGGCATTCCCACATCATATGCATGAGCCCGGCATTCTCACCTTGACATCTCGGGCACTCTGATGATCCCCGTACTCCTATTTTGAATAAGAAAGCAGGTGTTCTGTATGATCTGTGGACCAGGTATAACTGCGACAGTCTCCCTGGTTCGCTCAGTGACAACTTGGGTCCATATTCCAGAATTGATTCCCAGGCCTCACTTTCTATCTCCCCCATGTCCTCCTCCCATCTGTCCCGTGCCTTTATGGGGTATCTCAGCAAAACTGTATGCATAAGGTCTCTGTATAGTGTAGATATAACCCCTTTCGTGACGCCTCCCACACATATGTTGTCCAATACCACATCCACCTGTAACCTAAGATCAGTCTGTTTTTCTTGCTGTCTAAAGGCATGTCGGACCCTGTAATATAGGAATTCATCAGACTCCCTCAAATGGAATTCGTGTCTCAGGTCCCTAAATGCCTTCAATCTTCCTCCCGTTAGAATCTGATGTACCCAAGTTATGCCCCTGCGCCTCCAGACCTTCTGATCTCCCAATTTATAGAATTCCCCCAGATTCATATTCAGCCATAACGGGGTACATTTCAAAATCCCTGTAATCCCTCTCACTGCCCTAACCTTACTCCAGACCTTATGGACCAGGCACAGGGTGGGAAACCGACCCCCAATCTTACTGAAATCTCCAGCCTCCAGCCAATTTCAAGTCAGCGCATCCCTCTTCTACCAATCCCCCCTCTCCATCCTCATCCACCTTCATGATACTAGATTTTCCCCAATTGATCCTAAGGCCAGACATGTCCCCAAATTCCTTAACCACTCCTATCGCCTGAGTGAGAGAGTCCCCCAGTCTCGTAGGAATAGCAGCACATCATCTGCATATAAGGCTATTTTCTCTTCTACTGGACCAAATCTAAACCCCTGCACCCCAGCCGTTTGCCTTATATATGTAGCTAAGGGTTCTATGGCTATAGCGAAAAGCAAGGGTGACAGCGGGCATCCCTGGTGAGTGCCCCTAAACAAGCGAAACCTACCCGACCTACAACCATTCAGCCTCACACTGGCCACAGGATCTCAATACAGTATCTTCACCCACGAGACAAACCGTTGGTGGAAACCCATCCTCTCTAATACTAACCACAAGTATTCCCACTCCAAACTATCAAAGGCTTTATAGGCGTCGAGGGAGACCACCACTCTACTACCTCCATTATCTGCAGGAAGCTGGATGTTCAAGAAGAGGCGTCGCAGGTTGACAGCTGTGGATTTATGAGGCATAAATCCAGTTTGGTCAGGGTGGATTACATCAGTTATTACCTCTCCCAGCCTACGTGCCAGGACCTTGGCCAGCAGCTTCACATCTACAGATAGTAATGAAATGGGCCTATAAGAATCTGGTTTACTCCTATCCTTGCCCTCTTTAGGTATGAGCACTACAACCGCCTCTTTCATGGATTCAGGCAGATCACCCGTCTGCAAAGCCTCCTGAAAGACTAACAGCAGTCTGGGCAACAGAGTCTCTTTGAGTTGTTTGTAGACCTCAGCCGGGAGGCCATCTGCCCCGGGGGCCTTATCATTCGTCATTGAGGCCAATGCATCCTCCAGTTCCTCTATTGTCAATGGCTGCCCCAGCCTTTCACCACACTCCTCTCCCACCCGTGTTAACCCAGCTCGTTCAACATAAGTAGCCAGCTCATCTCTCGGGATTGTCAGACTAGAGGAGTACAGTTTTTCATAAAAGCATTTAAAGACATCAAGTATACCCTCCGTATCATCAACTATCCCACCATCACCATTCGTAATAGAGTATATGTAAGAAGATTCCCTTTGAGCAGTCACTACCACAGACAAGAGGTGGCCTATTTTCTCCCCATCTTCAAAAAAGGATGCCTTGTAGAACTCCTGCCTCCTCTCCGTTGCCCTGGTATATAGATCATCCACAACTTTTTGGGTCTCCCTAAGGTGGGTCTGCGCCTCCACTGACGGTCCAACAATGGCAGCAGCCTCTCTGCCATTTTCAGTGCATGCATTGCTCTCTGTTCTTCAGCCCTAGTTTCAGATTTACACCTACAGATCTCTCTAATAAACAAACCTCTCAGGAACGCTTTCATTGTATCCCACACCACTCCCTTGGGGGCACTACCCTCATTATCCAGAAAAAATCCTTCAAGTTCTGTACCAATTTTCCCCATATCCACTGTCCGCAGCCACGATGGGTGAACCTTCGACTCTCCCCTGCGTCCCCCCCTCCCCCTCCCAGTTCAAAGAGTTATCATAATTGGTTTGTGATCTGACATCACTCTCGGCAAGTATTCTACCTTGGTGACCATAGTATCCAGGTGATGGTTGCCCAGTGCCATATCAATCCTGGACATTGAGCCGTGTGAGGAGGAGAAACATGAGTAGCAACGGCACCCCTCATTCCTCACCCTCCACAGGTCAGTCAGTCCTAGTTCCCTAATGTATCTTGCGAATGGTGTTAACCCATCACCTCCAACAGATCTCTGACCTCTCCCCTCCCGTCCAAGCCCTGCTCCAGCACCGTATTAAAGTCTCCCACAAGTAGCAAAGGTATCCCCACCCTGTGCCTGGTGCGGTCCATTATCTCATTTAGGATGCCCTCAGAGAATGGCGGTGGAAAATAAACCGCCACGAAGCACAACATACATCCATACACACGACATACCACCATGACATACCGACCCTCCTTATCTAGACGCACTTCAATTTCCTCGTACGGCACCGAGGCATGGACCAGGACCGAAACGCCCCTCGCATAGTTTGAGTATGCGGCGTGGTACGCGTGACTCTGCCACCTCCTGGCTAAGCTATGTTTCTTTTCATTAGTCAAATGTGTCTCCAGCAAGCATATGATGGCCGGCCTGAAAGAGAGAGCATGCCGTAGCACTGTGGCCCTCTTATTCTTATCAGCTAGTCCTTTTATGTTCCAGCATAATAAACTTATTTGATCCACCATATGATCAATTTAATAACAGTCCTAACAAACAGCCTACAATGTATAATCCTAAACAGCCGTCCACGGTTCCCTCCCAAACCCCTTCTTCCCCACCCAACCCCCCCCCTCAATCCACCCCCAACTCAAGCCCCCCTCTCGCTCCTTTACCCTTCCCATCAAGTAGTTTTCTCTCATCTGGGAGTGGGTAACAGTGACAAGCTGTGCCACAACACCTCTTCGATCACTTACCCAACACAGAGCGTGTGCTCTCACCTCCCACCACCCTGAACCTCTCCCGCCTTCAGTAATCACTTTAATTAGATATTAAATATATTTTAGGCTCTAGAAATCACTCCGCAGACCCCAACACTTAGAGGCCCCTAGCATTGGTAACATAGCATTCCCCCCGAACATGTGAAAATATTAACAAAGGGGAAAGATAAAAATGTAGAACAATAGAAAAAATGCAAAAATAAGAATTAGAATCAGAAAAAAAAGAAAAAACAGGGATCCACTCTTGGAAAGGGACAGTTACGCCTTTGGTACCGTCCCGCACTCAACAAAAATTCCAAGAGAAACTAAAGTGAATCCACCTTCTCAAGGGCTATCAGTTCAGCCCTTTCCTGACACCTGCTGGTCCCGCAGGCTCCTGTTATTGCGTTCCAGCCAGTCCATCGCCTCCTCTGGAGTAGGGAAGAAGTGCACCTTATCTAGCGCCACCACGCGTAGCTTGGCCGGGTACAGCATAGAATATTCAATGTGCAGATCTCTCAATTTCCTCTTGATGTCCCTAAATTTCATCCTCATTTTCTGGACTGTTGGGGAATAGTCCGCATAAATTGACACATTCTGTCCATCAAATGTCATGTTTTCAGCCATCCTCGCCTTCCTTAAGATGGCGTCCCTATCCCTATAGTTTAGTATTCTTGCAAGGATGGGACGGAGTGGTGCGCCAGGGGGAAGTGGCCTCAATGGGATCCTGTGGGCTCTTTCAACTGCGAACACCCCAGAAAAGGCGTCCGCGCCAAACTTCTGCAGCAGCCATGACTCTATAAATTCAGATGGCTTGGAGCCCTCAGCTTTCTCAGGGATCCCCACAATTTTAATGTTGTTCCACCTGGAGCGGTTTTCAAGATCGTCGTTCTTTAATTCAACCTCTCTCAGCCGGGTTTCAGATTTCTTTTGGTTTTTAGTTATCTTATCAATAACATCCTCCAGCTTACTGACCCTCTCCTCCACCTCTCCTGTCCGGACATCAGCTTTCTTCATATTCACTTTTATATTAGATATCTCAGACTGCATACCTGCAGCCTGCTGTGTCAGTTTGGACAGTTTAAAATCACAAGAAGTCACTGCTGCAAAAATGTCTCTCAGGGTGGGTTCATGCATATCCTCTACTCCTCCATCACCACTTCCATCCTCCTCCTGCACAATGCCATGTTCTGCTCCAGCCATTTGCACCTGGGGACCCTGCTCCATGTCATCCACACCCTCCTCCTGGTCTGAGCCTTTAGCCCTGTTATAGTGCTCCCCCAGCTCTGACTTAGCCGGTGAGGCTCCCCTTGCAAACCTTTGGAGCTTCACCGCTGCCGCCATCCTCCGTGCACAGGCTTCATTCTGCCTCTCCGCCTCCTCTGCAGCCTCGGCGCCATCTTGGGCTGTGCAGTTCCCAGCGGCCCCCGCATCTTTCTGCCTCCGGCGGGTCATAGCGGCCCTATCCACCTCTCTAAATGTGTCCCCGGGGTATAGGGATGTTCCGGAGCACCGTCCAGTGTATATTGTCTCCGGTGGCTGCGGCGATCTCGGCTCAGAGCAGTATCGCGGCGGGAGAGGTTCAGACCCGTGACCGCTCACAGCTCCAGCTTAGCCACGCCCTTCCTTTTTTTTTTAGACACATAATAAATAATGTGCCCTCTGAGCACTGTTTTAGCAGTTGCCCAAAATAAATTAAAATTTTCAAGTGTTCCAGGTTATCTTCCATGAATGTCTCCCACCAGTCAGCCAGACACCTTTTAAAATCATCTGATGTATATAGATGAGAAGGAAAATGCCATCGGAAAGATATGGTTTTGTTTGTGGGTAGGTCTAGGGTGAGTAAAATAGGGAATGGTGCGATTTAGCCCTTGAGAGGATTTCAACCATTTTCAATTATGAAAAAAGAGTGACAGAAGATAGCCAATAATCAATGCGAGTGTGAACGTCATGAACTCTAAAATAAAATGTGTATTCTCTGTAGGGTGGCAGCATCTCCAAGTTTCCACTAAGTCAAGCCTATCTAATAGAATGGGTACTGTTCCAGCTGGGGGATGAGAGGCGAACGGTGGCGAAGACTTATCCAAGAAGACATCATGTAGAGCATTTAAATCACCCCTAGTAAGATGTTAGTAGGATGCCAGTGCCAGCTATGAATGGTATCTACTAGTTTGGAGAAAAAGAAAGAACTAGCTGTATTTGGTCTATAAACATTAATAAGGCAGTATGCTCTCTGCTCAGCAATTATCATAATCAATAAATAGCATCCCGCTTTAAATCTTACCACATATTTGACGGAGTATTCAAGAACCTTCAGGAACAAAACAGCATCCCCATGTTTCTTCCTCGACAAGGAAGCTTCTATACAGTCCAGATAATGTTTATTACGGAGCAAAAGATGTTTGCCCCGTATCCAGTGAGTTTCCTGTAAAAACACAATATGTGGTCAAATATGGGTAACATGGTCCAGAACCTTTCTGGGTTTTACCGGAGTATTGAGACCAACCACATTCCAGGATAGAAATTTAAGAGGGTCTACATTCACATGAGAAGTAAGGCTACGTTCACACATAGCGTATTTTGTTGCGCCTTTTTGCGAGCGCCTTTTGCCGTGATTTTTGGCGGCTCAAAAATGCGCAACAAAATACTTGGGTGCATTCACACACCATGTTTTTATGTGCTGCAGGGGGAGGAAGGATCCTCCCCTCTGTCACATCTGTGCATGCCCCTAAAGATTTCACAGTGTATTATATACACTGTAAAATCTAAATTCAATAAAGCCAGAGTCTTTTAAAATAATAAACATGGATACTTACCCTCCGGCGGGTGGATGGTGGGTGTCCGGGAGCCAGGACCGGTGAGCAGCCACAGATTCCGAGTGGAAAAACACCTGTGGTGATGTCAGAGGGCGTTCCCGGCACTGATTGGCCACTCGCGGTCATGTGATGCATATCACATGACCGGAACGCCCTCTGACATCACCACAGGTCCTAGCAAGGCCATTCCAGCGGCGGCTCCTGGCTCCAGGACACCTGTCGGAGAGGTAAATATTTAATTCTTTATTATTTTAAATGCATTTGTCTTTATTTAACTTTGATTTTGCAGTGTATATTAATACACTGCAAAATCAAATGGGCGGTCACAGGTGTCACAGAGGGGAGGAGGAAGCAGGATTCTTCCTCCCCTCTGTGACGTCAGATGCAGCAGCGCCGCCCTTATAGGAAAAAGAGCTGGCGCTGCTGCGTAAAGAATTGACAATTCAATTCTTTTTACGCCAGCGCTTTCTCCCAGAAAGGCGCGACGCGAAAATACACGCTGTCTGAACAGAAAAGGGAATTTTACATTCACTTTGCTGTCAGACAATACACACCTGCGCATTTTTGAAAAGCGCTTGTAAAAAACCTCTCAAAAATGCGCAGTGTGTGAACGTAGCCTAATAGTGCTAGATGCAGCCATACTAACCTATGCCACATTGAGGCAATGAGACTATAGTATCAGAAAAAGACCAACTGGGTAAAGGTCCATCTCAGTGAGGAGACCCCAGCACCCATGCAAACCAATAAAGAACTGTGCCTAGGGAGAAGGAAACCACCCCTCCACCACTCAACAAACCCAAAATCAGTAAAATCAGTAAAAAAAAAAAAAAAAAAAAAAACATAACATTAAACATTACCTTATAGTACCTCGACTGGACATATCTCCTAAGGTCAATGTGCATCAAAAAGAAAGAAAAAAATAATAATTAGCGAGCACTAGTGAGAAGTCAATGTAGTTGCTAAGCATGTATACATATTTATAGCCAAGCCATAGCTATAGACTATAAGAAAAGGGAAAGAATTGCATAGAAAAAGAGGAAAAGAAAGGAATCTTCAAGAAAAAGAAAAAGGTAACCCAAAGCAATAATATGTAAGATCAAGTATCCGGAGAGGAGGCCCGAGAAGAGCGTTTCACCTCCTTCATGGCTGTATCAGGGTTAACAAAACAAAAACTTTCCTCGGAGCTCTACCCTGAAGTGTGCCGGATACTGGAGGGCAAAACGTGTACCCCTGTCATGGAGGATCTCACAAACAGGGGAAAAAGCTCAGCATTTGGCTGCCACCACTGTGGTAAAATCTTGGAATATAAGAAGGGAGCAACCCTCGTATTTTACTTCCAGCATAGCACGAAATGTCCGGAGCAGCAGCAGTTTGTCCCGGTAATTAAGTCATTTAAAAATAACCGGTTGTGGGCGGGTGTTTGAGTCTGGGTTCGGAGGTCCAAGTCTATGGGCTCTGTCCACCACCATGGATCTAGGTCGGTCAGGGAGATTGAGTGCCCATGAGAGCCATGATGAGGTAAAGTGTTGCAAGTCTTTCACCAATTCTGGGACTCCGATGAGTCGGAGATTATTACTACAGCTCCGGTTTTCGAGGTCGTCAAATATATCCTGGAGCTACTCAATCATCAAGTCTTTTTCTTTAACTTGAGCCACATAAAATTGCACTGTATCCTCCAGATTGGACAGCTGGGTAGTGATAGAATCCAACGAGGATTGAAAGGATAACAGCCTACTTTCAATCTTTGGCATGAGTTGCTCCATTAATAGAGTCAGCAATATAAGGTAATACGGTAAATACATTCAGTAAGTGTGTAAAATAATTATTCCCTGTGTGACATCTAAATATTACACATCACTACATCTATGTACATCTATGGTTTGATGTCTTTGCCTATATGGATTGGATGGGTTATTACTGACATGTAATGAGAAACTCAAGTCAATAGATCCTTTACAAATATATGTAACTTAGAAAATTGGTGATGTGTTCAATACCTATATAACCCACTGTGTATATATGTATATATATATATATATATATATATATATATATATATATATATATATACACACTTTTTTTTTACAAACATTTTATTAGGTAGACAGTTAAGTTACAAAGCTAATTCTAAAGAAATGCAAAAGAATATAATTTATGGCTTGTTGGTCTCATATGCCAGGAAGGAAACTTTCTCTGGCACACCAGATGTAGCATGAAATCAGGTGTGAGATTTTTTACCCATTGTTCTACTCTTCAAATCCTGCAGGTTCTTTTGGCTCCTTCAACCAGCTACTTGCGAGAAATGTATCTTGCATCGGCAATTCACCCCGTGGTAGCGGCGTGTGAAGACGGTTGTAGCCACCCGGCAGTAGCTGCATCTGTTTCCGAGCACTGCCCTGAAACAGGTGGCTACACAGCCGATTGTAGCGACCTGTATCGGCGTGTAAAGAAGGAACAGAAGGGTTGTTTGTACACCATGCTATGTACCTGGTATGTAGCTGGGGCATGACACAGGCTCCGGGTTACCGCGGTCCCATCTCCGATCATTGGAGGAAGCTCCTGCATTACGATCGGTAGTCGCTGCATAGAGAGGCATATTTAAGGAGCTGACCAGTCACACTACACAATTGCTCGAGTGTCATGTATTAATCAGCCTCCTGCGATGCCTGGCCAATCATGAGGTTATTACTTTGTCCTATCAGCGTACGGACGGCTCATAATCCACAATTGTGACACGCCTATGTGTTGTCCCTGCTGCACCAGGTCCGCCCATATTAGCTGGTTGTAGCGGTGTGTAAATGAGATAAGGTGCTCGGCAGAAGGTAACTTGAGACACCCGGCGTTGAATCTAGAGATAGATGTAACCTACTGTAGCGCACCTTGTTGCGGCGTGTAAAGGTGGTGCGATTACCGTTTGCAACCGTTTGTGCGTGCTCGTGCTTGTGAAGTAGCTGGTTGTATCCACCCGCCAGTAGCGGCGTGTAAAGGTACCCTTAGGGTGTGAAAGTCTTGAGACAGCCACTGGTTTTATACATCATGAGATGTTTCTTGTGTGGCACTTTGGTAATTAGACACCTTTTCATTGGACATCAGTTGTACCTTTTTTTTCACTAAGTGACAGGATTACTTTCTAATTAAATAACGATTTTAGCTGATGTCGCGACTGTTCCATGGCTTCTTGTATCTCTCTTCCTCTCTTCCTGTTCAACACGTTCCCCTTTTTGTTGTGGCTTTATTGGATGGCATAGGTTGTTACCAACACCTGGTAAAAATTTTAACACAATAACACCTTTACAAATACTATTAACTGGCTTCTTGTTCAACACGTATGTCATATATATCTATAACACATGTCTGGCATATTTGTATATATATATATATATATATATATATATATATATATACACATGTACTGTGTATATACGTGTATACACGTATACTGTGTTGAGTGAGACATGCAGAAAATTGCACAATTATGTTAAAAATGTTCTGCCAGTATCTTCTCGCTGATCATCTTATTTAAATTTGAATGGGAAGGTCACTTATTATTCAATGTTTTCTTTCAGTACAAAAGGACCTTTTGGACCTGTAAGATTATATTCTGGCATTTGGCATATTTACTACACCTATTAACTTTCTTATTTGCATAAAATGCCACCTAATGATTTGTAAACATTAGTTTTGGCAATATATGTACTCCACAGGCTAGTTTTAATTCAATGTACCTTGGACAAAACAAAGACAGAAAAAATCATCAATCTGCTGCTAGCAATGAGTTTAAGAATATAATGCTAAAACAGGTATTTTTGTACTTAATTATTAATGCTTAATCACAGTTCATTAGTTGTTCTTATATTGTTTGGTCTATGTAAAGCCTATTTAAGTCCCAAGACTTTGTAAGACTACTTTTTTCTTAATTTCAATAATTTACACATCTTTTAGCTATCACTGAAGAATGATACTGAGAAACTTGGATATGTTATTTATTAATGTTCAGTGAGCACTAAATTGCTAGAGTGCTCGTTACTCGAATCAAGCAGGTTCAATGCTCGGACAAACTTGATGTGAGTAATGAGCATAATGGAAATCAATGGAGAACTTAAGCATTATTCAGTTAGCCTGTCTTTAGGAGGGTGGGGGGAAGAAGAGAGCAGGAATGTAACTGAAACGGATGGAAGCAGAACTGAAATGGATTGAAAATAAAATGGGGAAGATGCCTGTATACAGTAAATAAATAAATAAATAAAGTTTTAAAAAATGGAGTGAGGTCCCCAATTTTTGATAACCAGCATTGGTAAAGAAGACAGCTGCGGGCTGGTATTACTAGGCTTGGAATGCCCATGTTTTATTGGCCCCTCCCAGCCTAAATGTACCAGCCCACAGCCACCCCAGAATTCTGCATCACATTAGATAACTCCAATTGTGACATTTTGCTAGTTTCTTCAGGATTGCCCCGATGCAAATGATCCGGTCGACAGGGTAGGGGGTACTCGGATACCGGGACAGATGGTTACTTCGGTGGGGGGATCACGACTGGTCGGTTCCCGGTTCCATGCCCTGGACCCTCAGTGGTGGTGGTGGGGTTGATGATGATGGGGGAAATGGTAACTTGGCGCCTCCTGTGGTACCTGGTAACAGGGTTACCAGTGCTGCGTCCGGCCGCTGAGGTAATGGGGATGCAGCATTGGTAGTACAGCCCCCACAGGTGAAGATTACCTCAGGGCAGTGGGGTGGATGAGGGGAGTAGTAATAGCGGTTCTACTGTGAACGCTGCAGGCGGTGGGGAAACAGGCACACACACAATTGTCATTGTTTCGGTACCTTTTTACTGATGTCCGGTAACAGGTATGGTCCAAGAGGGTAACCAGGTTTCGGTGCAGCTTATGACGTTCCCCTTGAAGAGTTGTGAGTCCTCCTCTATTATCTTGTGGGGTGATTGGGGTAAGCTCTGCCTGTAGCTGAACCTGCCGCTCTTTCTCCCTCCCTGGTTGCTGTTCCACAACCGACAATGAAGACTTTTCTGTGGGATCCCTATTCTCTGCTTAGGTCCCTGGTCCTATGCTTGGTCAGGTTTGGTGTCTTCTGTTCCTTACTTCAGGGGGACTAGATCCTCCTGGTCTGTCCGGGCGTTTCCTGCTATAATAGATTATTAAGCAGTTTCGGACTCTGGTGTCCTGGTAGCTATAGGGTTCTCAGATCTATTCCCTTCTTTCTACTTCTTACTTCTCCCACTGGCCTCCATCCCTCTCCCTAGGGTGCAGCACAGTTGGGTCAGGTTTCCTGGTTCTGGGCCTGGCTTGGTCCCAGCAACCATCCCCTTCAGCACTAACTGTTCTCTCCTCTGCAGACTGATTGACTGGAACTAACTGACTCCTCCCCTCAGGCCTAGATCTTTATAGGAGATCTGGCTTAAGGGCAGCCAGTGGGGTGGAAGGTGTTGTGTGCTGTGTGTGTCAAGGTGTACATCCCTCCCTGCACTGGTGGGTCCTGTGGCAATCCCCCGCAGGGGTGCCACATTCCCCCCTAGTTAAATTCAGTCCTCCGGGACTGAAACATTTTTCAACAAACATAACATAACCTAACTATTTACATTTGAAAGTTGAAAAGAGTCTCAAATAAAATTTACAAAAACCAGGGAAAAATGGGAAAAACAGGTAACCAGTCCATACAGCGTCAGTCCATCCACTGCAGGCTGTTTAAAGTATTTTTGCCACCATCAGTCCTGTGGCTATGGTCCATTTTTGAAATTAGAAAAAGCAAATTCAAAAGGCCAAACAGGTAAAGTCTCTGTAGGCTTAAAAGTTCAAAGTTACACAACAAACACTTACTACGCGTGCCTCGGCTTAGGAGTCCTAGGTACTACAGGGGCCTCTAACGGGTCATAAGCGCTGTAGGCCCCCCCGCCCTGGGGTCACCTATTGGCCAAGATTTTGCTCTCCCTAGACAGCTCCTTACGCCAGCTCCACTCACCCCTCTTTCTGATGTTGTGTACCTGGTTTGGGTTGTTTTAGCCTACTCTTCACCCTTTTGTACACTGACATTGGTTACATATTTACATTTTAAACGTATTTACATTTCCCGCATTTTACCGCTTATTCCCTGTATCTGAGTGGTGGATGTCCCAAATTGACATGGGTTGATCTACGTGTTTCTGGTGTATGACTAGTGTGAGTGGGTCTATGTGTCACAGGTGAACTGGGTAACAGTCTGCGACCACAGATCTCACTGATTGCAGGATTCTCTGGTTCCGAAACAACAGGCTGTACTTCTGGTACTTGGGCGGGTTCTTCTACTGGTTGTGGGAAGGTCAACATGTATATTATGTATGCACCTTCTATTTGGGGCCAATCTGCAGGTAGTTCTCCTATGAGTGTCTGGACTGTCTTTGGCTCATCTTTTCCGGGTTCTGCACAAGGTACACATTCCTTTGGTTGTGGTGGTTAAGGGCACTTTTTTAAATTATCTCTGGACACAGTTGCTGTTGTTTCTCCATTGTCTTTACTGATCAGACAGGTATTCTGGTTGTCAAAGTTTGATGGTAATATAGTGTATGGTTCTGCTTCCCATTGATCATCTAATTTGTGGAGTCTCCTTTTCCTTTTCAAAACCAAATCACCTGGTGTTAAGGGTGTTCCTTGTGCACTTTTGTCAAAGTTGGTCTTTTGTTTTTGTCTGGATTCTGACAGACTTCTCTCAACACATTCCTGTATTTTCTTGTACTGCTCTGTTCTTCTGGTATCCCAATCTGCATCTGAGGTATCTTCTTCAGGAACTACAATGCCCATTTCAAAGTCTACTGGCAATTTTCCTGGTCTTGCTCTCATGAGGTATGCAGGGGTACAATTTGTTGAGCTTACGGGTATGTTGTTGAAGATGTCAACAAGGTCTGGTAAATTCTCTGGCCAGCTGTTTCGCTCTTCTAAGGGCAGGGTTTTCAACAATTCTATTACCACATGATTCATCTTTTTGCACATTCCGTTGGTTTGGGGATGGTAAGGCGTGGTACAAATTTTCTTTCATCCGTATAGGTTACAGAACACTTGGAATACTTCCGCTTCAAAGGCAGGACCTTGGTCTGTCAATACCTGTTCTGGATACCTGTGTGGTCTGCAGAAATAGGCTTGAAAGGTTCTTACTGCTGTCTGAGCTGTTAAGTCTTTTACTGGAGCTACCACAAGGAATCTGGAATAGTGGTCTACCATAGTAAGAGCATAGGTATAGCCCGATCTGCTGGGTGTGAGTTTAACATCATCTAAGGCTACCAGTTCTAATGGCTGTTTAGTGATGATAGGCTGGAGTGATGCTTTCTGGCTGTTACGGTCTTTTCTTCTTAATGAGCATGGTCCACAATTTTTACATCATTTCTAGATGGTAGACCTCATGCCAATTCAATAGAATTTCTCACGTAACAATATTTCCAGTTTTCTCCATCCAAAGTGTCCTGCTCCATTATGGTACGCTTCCAACACCATTTGGATGTCTCTCTTTGGAACCATGACTTGCCATACCATGTCATGTGTTCTTGGATTGATATACCGTCTGCACAATTGACCTTGATAGATGAATAACCTGCTTCGTTCTTTCCACAGGTATTGGGCCTCTGATGGAGCATTCTTTTCAAGTTGGGAATCCGGTTGGATTACTAGCTTCTTTACTAAGCTAACTGCTGGATCACTGTTTGTGTCTCTTCCATCCATAGTGAGGCAACGGGTTTAGTGCAACAGTCTGCGGTTCTGGTAGATATGGGTTTCTGTAGTCTTCAGTTTTCTACTTTTATGGAAAGCTGGGAGTTCTACTTCCTCCAAGTCATCCGCTTCTTCTTCAAGTCCTTGCAAATGTACTTGAGGGTTTCTGGAAAGGGCATCAGCATTTGCATTGTTACGACCTGCTCGATACTTGATGGTAAAGTCATAGTTTCATAGTCGGGCCATCCAGCGTTGCTCCAATGCACCAAGCTTCGCGGTATCTTATATCTGGGATAGTACTGCTCCCAGGCCTACTTTACTTGCGTCGGTGTAGAGCGAATGGTAGGTTAAATCGGGTAAGCAGATTTCCTCACAGTCAGAGCTGCTTCATCTGTTGGAAGGAGTTTCTTGCTCTTCCATTCAATGGTAGCTCTGAAGACCTTCTCTTAGTTTGGCCTACCCGAGATCTTGTAGGGGCGCTGCCATCTTTGTGTAGCCTTCTACATTCTTAGTACCATAGGATGAGCGAGTCTACTCGCTAGGACTCGTTACTCGGCGATTCTTAGGGACTCGCTGACTCGGAATCGGCGGTCTTTTAGCGAATACTGCTCAGTAACGAGTCCAATCGGCGAGTCGGTTTGCGGCAGGCGGGCTGCTTCGCGGCTGGAGGGTAGGTCAGCTTTGATAGCCCCCCCTTTTCAGGCCGCCGGGTCCAACAGCACCCCCCCCCCGTTCTC
This sequence comes from Allobates femoralis, assembly GCA_033576535.1. NCBI lineage: Eukaryota > Metazoa > Chordata > Amphibia > Anura > Aromobatidae > Allobates > Allobates femoralis. The sequence continues at coordinate 264,921,034 of JARQOC010000006.1, read as the reverse complement.
AGGCTGACTGGACCGACAGCCCCCCCCCCCCCGGTTCTCAAGGCTGCCTGACTGCCACCCAGGAAAGGCTCCAGCCAGCCTGATCCAATGCCCGAATCTAGCGAGTCTGCGATTCGAGTCCTGTATTATCTTTCGGGCTCGCGAATCATATTCCTATTCTTTACATTGGACTGCTAGACTCGCCACGATGTACGAGTCTGGTCGGACTCGTGCGGTCTAGCGATTCGAGTAATTAGATGCTCATCCCTAGTACCCAACCAAACCTAAGGATTGACCTACGTCGCTGACAGTTGTTGGCCTCTGCCAGTCCTGGATAGCTGTCACTTTTTCCGGGTCTGGTGCTACTCCATCTGCGCTGACCACATGCGCGAGGTATTGGACTTTTGGTTTCAGCAGGCAACATTTAGATGGTTTGAGCTTCATTCCGTACTTTGTTAGCGCTGTAAATACCTCGGCCAAGTGTTCTAGGTGTTCTTCGTAAGTTTTGGAATACAAGATCCAGGGTATAAGAGCAACGTCTCGAAGTTCCAGTGTCCCAGGCAACATTCCATGAGTCTTTGAAATGTTCCCGATGCATTGCATAGCCCGAATGGCATGCTGTTAAATTTGCATAGGCCCATTGGTGTTGTGGATGCTGTCTTCCCTCGGTCTTCTTCTGCAACGGAGACCTGCCAGTACCCGCTAGTGAGATCTAACGTAGAGAAATAATTAGCAGTCTTTAATGCAGCAAGAGACTCCTCTATCCGGGTAATGGGTAAGCATCTTTGTGAGTGATCTTATTGACTTCCCTGTAATCCACACACATCCTCATAGTGTCATCCTTCTTTCTGACTAGGACTAAGAGGGCTGCCAAGGGACTACAGCTATCTCTTATAATCCTGGCTTCCTTCTTATTCTGCAGCATCTCTTTGGCACACTGGTAGTGGTTTGGTGGAACGGGTCTATGTCTCACTTTAATTGGGGGATGATTTCCAGTGGGTATGTGATGGTGTACCCCCTTAATCCTCCCAAAATCTAATGGATGCTTACTAAATATCTGTTTGAACTCTTATACTACCCGGTAGACTCCGTGCTTCTGGTGGGAAGGGTGGCATCAGTTCCGACGTGCAACTGTTAACACCACTCTTCTAGCTGTCCCTTGGAGTTGTTATCCTCTGCCTGGTTTGACGGGGAAAAGGGCTCTACTTTCTGTATGTTGTTGTTACAGACAGTGTACAGTTTTGCTACAGTAGCATACCGGGGTAGCTTTGCTTCTTCTTCCCCATAATTAATACACAGATTGGTACTCTTCCCTTGTGTACATCCACCACCCCTCTGGCTGTCAGTAGTGTAGGTCTATGCTCTGAATATACCGGCTCTATAACTGCCTAGTATTCCTTTCCTCTGAGACCTATAGCTGCTCGACACCATATCATCATATAACTTTTTGGTGGTAACACAATGGGAAACGGGTCTGTTACCCGTACACTGCCAATCTCTCCCCCAGACAGAATTACTGTTGCTTGTGGATGAGGGCTCGGATTTCTCTTTGGAGGACTCTCTTCCGCCCATAACCAGCAGTTACAGCAATCTGTAAGAGCAAAAACAACACTTCTCCAAGGCAGTTTTCAACCACATTAGTACCAATTATCATGCAGGGGTATTTTTCATCAGGATTATCTTCTATCACACGTAACCCTTGGCCTTTTAACTCCACCCTCGCCAGTTTTATTGTCACTTCTCTGAACCCCACCTGATTCTGTGGTTGTCGATTAGCCGCAAGACTGACAAAGTTAGGGTCTGGGGATCTAAGATCAGTATCAGACCAACATTTTTTGTAAAGGATATGTGGGATGGTGGTAACCTGTGACCCGGTGTCCAGTAGGGCTGACATAGGGATTCCTTCTAGCGTAATGTTGAGATACGGACGGCCTTCCACATACCGATTACGCTAGTCATATGGGCCCAGACGTGCTACTCCTGGGGGCTGGCCCTCGGACCCAGGAATCTCGGGTTTAAAGGACATCCTCTTGCAAAGTGGCTTAGTTTGTTGCAGCATAGACAGATGGGTTGTCCTAAGAATCCATGTGGTTGCTGGCTCTGCGTTGGAATGGTACGCTGGTCTCCTGAACGGGCAACTTGTTGGTCCCCTCCACGGGTGACTCGGGCTTCCTTCTCATCCATGGGACATCTCAGGGCAATCAGCTAGCTGGATTCTGCTTGGTGGTTGAGCCCCCGGCCTGGCTTGCAAGAGCTTTAACACATAGTCCATATTTTTGGTTAGCTGCAGCCCTGGTTACGTAGGTCATCATCAGAGTTGTTTGCTACAGCTTGTCCTGCCGCTTTTGCAGGGTATTTGGGAGTAGGTTCAAAGTCTATTGGAGAGTTGTTAACCTGCCAGGTTAGGGTTGCAGGTTCTACAGGCAATGGGTTTCGTAGTACTGTTATAGCTTGGTCTTTTAGAGCATTGAAGTTCACATCAGGATGATCTAAGACCCACATGTGTACCTACTGGTGGTGGTAGTCTGATCTCAATCCATTCGTAGATTTTTCTGCAAGCATTTCTTCTTCCTCTAGCACACTTGCCGGGTCTACCTGTTTTAAGGACCGGAGTGCCCCTTATAAACATAAGGCAAAGTCTCTGATGGTATCTTTTGGTCTCTGTTTGCAATGGTAGAATATCATCCTTAGTTTAGACTGTGTGCGTTTTTCAAAAGCAGCTTTAAGCTTGTCGAATACTTTTGTTACAGAGTCTTTGTCAGCATCACTCCAAGACTCAACCTCTAGCTACGCTGTGCCTATTAATTGTCCCAGCACAACGGCTGCTTTTCTGTCATAGCATACATGTCCAGCACTGCACACATCTTTTGTTTGAAGGCTGCTAAGGTACCAGGCTTACTCTCGTAGGTTGACAACCATTTTGCGCCTGGTATGTACGGCAAGGCTAGCGGCTTTATCGGGACCACTGCTCCAGGTGCTGCGGCTCCCACACCAGCTGTGGGACCGGCCGGTGCTGTGTTTCAGACATTCCCTCTGTCAGGGACTTGTGCATCATCCGCTTCACTCATGGCGGCGCCCCCCTAGTTAATCGCTGCCAGCCGGTGAGGTAAACTTTTTTGCTGGTCAGCGGCTTTCTAGGGGGAGTGAAGCACCTCGGGTATTTCCGGAACTAGACACTACACTTTGGTGATCTCCGGCAGAGTGGAGGGGCGGGGCTTATCTTCATGCTCTTTTAGCCGTGCAGCCGCGATGCTCTTCCCGCTCTGTGGCGCAGCAATAGTGTCCCGATTTTATAGTTCACAAAACAGTCAATAAAGTCTATTTTAAGCACACAGTACCTGGTTTTACCGGCACGGGATCTTGTTCGTGACGCCAAAACTGATCTGGACGACAGGGTAGGGGGTACTCAGATACCGAGACAGGTGGTTACTTTGATGGGGGGATCACGACTGGTCAGTTCCTGGTTCCGTGCCCTGGACCCTCAGTGGTGGTGGTGGGGGTGATGATGATGGGGAAAATGGTAACATGACGCCACCTGTGGTACCTGGTAATAGGGTTACCACACCTGTGGCATGCCGCTGAGGTGATGGGAATGCAGCTTTGGTAGTACAATTTCCCCACAGGTGGAGCTTTACCTCAGGGTAGCGGAGTGGATGAGGGGAGTACAGTCATGGCCAAAAGTTTTGAGAATGATACAAATATTAATTTTAACAAAGTCTACTGCTTCAGTTTTTCTAATGGCAATTTGCACATACTCCAGAATGTCATAAAGAGTGATCAGCTTAACAGTAATTACTTTCTAAGTCAATATTTGCCTATAAAATGAACTTTAACCCCCAAAACACATTTCAACATCATTGCAGTCCTGCCTTAAAAGGAGCAGCTAACATCGTTTTAGTGATTGTTCCATTAACACAGGTGTGAGTGTTGATGAGGACAGGACTGGCGAACAATCAGTCATGATTAAGTAAGAATGACACCACTGGACACTTTAAAAGGAGGCTGCTCCTTGGTATCATTGTTTCTCTTCAGTTAACCATGGTTATCTCTAAAAAAATACGTGCAGCCATCATTGCACTGCACAAAAATGGCCTAACAGGGAAGAGTATCGCAGCTAGAAAGATTGCACCTCAGTCAACAATCTATCGCATCATCAAGAACTTCAAGGAGAGAGCTTCCATTGTTGTCAAAAAGGCTCCAGGGCGCCCAAGAAAGACCAGCAAGCGCCAGAACCGTATCTTAAAACTGTTTCAGCAGTGCTGAGCTTGCTCAGGAATGGCAGCAGGCTGATGTGAGTGCTTCTGCACGCACTGTGAGGCGGAGACTCTTTGAGCAAGGCCTGGTTTCAAGGAGGGCAGCAAAGAAGCCACTTCTCTCCAGAAAAAACATCAGGGACCGACTAATATTATAGGGAGTGGGCTGCTGAGGACTGGGGTAAAGTCATTTTCTCTGATGAATCCCCTTTTCGATTGTTTGGGACATCTCAAAAACAGCTTATTCGGAGAAGAGGTGAGCGCTACCACCAGTCTTGTCTCATGCCAATTGTAAAGCATCCTGAAACCATTCATGTGTGGGGTTGCTTCTCAGCCAAGGGAATCGGCTCACTCACAGTCTTGCCTAAAAACACAGCCATGAATAAAGAATGGTACCAGAATGTCCTCCAAGAGCAACTTCTCCCAACCGTCCAAGAGCAGTTTGGCACCCAAGAATGCCTTTTCCAGCATGATGGAGCACCTTGCCATAAAGTAAAGGGGATAATTAAATGGCTCAGGGAACAACACATAGAGATTTTGGGTCCATGGCCTGGAAACTCCCCAGATCTTAATCCCATTGAGAACTTGTGGTCAATCATCAAGAGATGGGTGAACAAACAAAAAACAACAAATTCTGGCAAAATGCAAGCATTGATTATGCAAGAATGGACTGTTATCAGTCAGGATTTGGTCCAGAAGTTGATTGAGAGCAGCCAGGGAGAATTTCAGAGGTCCTGAAGAAGAAGAGTCAAAAACTGCAAATATTGACTTGCTGCATTAACTCATTCTGTCAATATAACCTTTTGGTACTCATAATATGATTGCAATTATATTTCTGTATGTGATATAAACATCAGACAAGCACAAATAAAAACCAGAGGGCAGCAGATCATGTGAAAATATAATTTTGGTGTCATTCTCAAAACTTTTGCCATGACTGTAGTAGTAGTGGTTCTACTGTGAATGCTGCAGGTGGCAGCGGGGAAGCAGGCACACACACACAATTTTCTTTGTTTCGGTACCTTTTTACTGATGTCCAGTAACAGGTACAGTCCAAGAGGGTAACCAGGTTTCAGTGCAGCTCGGGACGTTCACCTTGAAGAGTTGTGAGGCTTCCTCTATTATCGTGTGCAGTGATTGGGTTAAGCTCTGCCTGTAGCTGAACCTGCCGCTCTTTCTCCCTCCCTGGGTGCTGTTCCACAACCGACAATGAGGACCTTTCTGTGGGATCCCTATTCTCTACTTAGGTGCCTGGTCCTATGCTTGGTCAGGTTTGGTGTCTTCTGTTCCTTACTTTAGGGGGACTAGATCCTCCTGTTCTGTCTGTTCGGCGTTTCCTGCTATAATAGATTATTAGCAGTTTTGGACTCTGGTGTCCTGGTAGCTAAAGGGTTCTCATTTCTATTCCCTTCTTTCTACTTCTTACTTCTCCCACTGGCCTCTGTCCCTCTCTGGGTCAGGTTTCCTGGTTCTGGGCTTGGCTTAGTCTCAGCAACCAACTCCTTCAGCACTAACGGTTCTCTCCTCTGCAGTCTGTAGACTGACTGACTGGAACTATCTGACTCCTCCCCTCAGGCCTAGATCTTTATAGGGGATCTGGCTTAAGGGCAGCCAGTGGTGCTCCGCCTTCAGGCCTGGGGTGGAAGGTGTTGTGTGCTGTGTGTGCCAAGGTGTACATCCCTCCCTGCACTGGTGGATCCTGTGGCAATCCCTCGCAGGGGTGCCACACAAAGGCAATTTGGGGTAATATTTTCGGAGTTGATGTCAGCAGTGTAATTTAAATAAAGACTCCTTCACACTATCTTTGATTCACCAATTTGTTATCAAAAATGTTCCCACAAAGTTCCAATCGAAGCCTCAATCAGGGATCGTCCATTACAACAGCTTCATGGGAACATTTTTTATAATGAATTTGTGAACGAGGGATCATATGGGAAAGTCTTTATTGAAATAAATTAATTTTGTATGTATGTTTTTTATTTTCACTTACTAGGTTAGTCTGAAAGAACCCTTTCAATTTCTAACACCAAGCTTAGATTACACAGCTAACATCAATCCCCAAAACAATACCTTTATTGCCATCGCCCCAGACAAATCAATAAGATCTGTTCAAAATGATAAAACTGGCAAATTTAATTTGATGCGCAAATTCTGGTGTGGCTTTAGGCTGGTAAATTTAAGCTGGGTAGGATTAAATAAACATGGACCTTTTTCCAGCCAGGTAATACCAACCTGCAGCTGTAAGCTTTACCTTAGCTGGTAATGAAGAATTGAGGGGGGGGGCACACCTTTTCATTTATTTATTTACTTATTACGCTGTTATTACACTGTTTACCCTAGATTAACCCCTTACAGAAGGTGCAAAATTTGAAATTTGGAACACAGATCTAGCTAAAATAGATTAAGGGCATCATGTCGTATTTGCAGGGTGTCTTAAGTACCTAAATATCAGAAGTTCTCACAAGTGACCTTCTTTTGGAAAATTAGACAAGTCAAGAAATTCATCTAGGAATGAGTTAAGCATTTTGACCCCATAGGTGATTCACTTAACTTTAAAAAATATGGATGTGAAAATGATAAATTTTACCACTAAAATGTAAAATTAAATTCAACATTGTAATTTTGACAATATTTCATAAATTGTTACACAATTTCTTTAAAACACAATGATACCCCATATATGAAAAAAAAAACTGTTTGGGCACATGGCAGGGTTTAGATTAGAAAGTGAACTGCACTGTTCAATTTTTGGAAATCAATTTGTAGGATACGTTGTATTTGCAGAGCCCCTGAGGTGTCAAAAATTCAGAAATACCCCATTTGGCAAACAAAACCCTATGATGATTTTATCTTTTGGCATTGTCGGCATTTTTAACCACAAACTGCACAGAATTTTATTACATTGGGCCATGAAAATGTTTCTGGACTGATCTGGCCGAGTCCCTTAGGAGCCATATCAGCAAAAAAACCCGCAAGTGAACCCATATAGGAAACTTCATGTTCATCTAGCAGTGTAGTGAATATTTTGGACCCAGAGGTGCCTCAAAAGGTTTTATAACATTGGGATAGGGAAATATAACATTTTAGTTGTAAACATTTATTTTTTTATTAGCTACACATTTTTCAGTTACACGAAAGTTAAAAAGATGAAAACGGACCTAATAATATATTGCATAATTTCTCCTGAGCACAATAAGGCCCAATATGTCACCAAAAAGTTACTGTTTGTCCACATACACGTCTGAGCAGGAAAGAGCATAGATTTTTCTAGAATTGAGACCATTGTAGATACTGCACTTCTCAATTAATTTATGTGTGGCTGCAGTTACGCAGAATCATCATGCTCTTTTTCTGGAGAAGTAAAATATGCACTTTTTTGTCCATACTTTGTGCCCCTATATATTGTAGTGTCCCTATACATTGTAGTTAACTTCTGCTTCTGAAAACACACTCTCCATGAATAGGGATGAGTGAGAATAGAAATAGTCATAATCGCTAGTGATGAGCGAGTACCAAAATGCTTGGGTGCTCGATGCTCGGGCCGAGCATCCCAAGATACTCGTGTACTCGGCCCGAGCACCGAGCCCAATGTTATCCTATGAGAGACCCGAGTATTTTTATGAAATGACTGCCGGCAGCATGTAGAAACCCTAAAAATGTCACAAAAGTCTCAGAAGAGTGCTCAAATGACATGGCAACACCATGGGGAAGACCCCTGTAAGCATTTCTCACTCAAAGGTCACAGATGTGAACAATGTTGTCCGAGTTTCACGCCAATTTTACGGAGTCACCAGAGAACCTTCCAAAATGACACCAAAATGAATATTCAGGGTGGAAATGTTAAGGGCACATACCCAATAGTGAGATACAGCTGGTGTATGTTACTTTTTGTGATTACATGAAAGATTTTACGTGAAAACATTGTGCGGCACTCCGATGTCCCTGAGAAGAGACGTACATGAAGCCCTGTCTTGACATAATGTGCCTATTTTGAGGAAGTGGGTATATTGTAGTATTTTCCTTTACCAGGGCAGCCAAAAATTGGGAGGTTCAACAATGCCCCTGGATACAGACGTGCAGGAGGGCCTGTAAACCTGAAGTAGGTGTATTGTTGTATAGCCCTTTGGCAGGGCAGCCAAAAATTGGGAGGTTCAACAATGACCCATGCATACAGACATACATGAGGGCCTGTAAACCTGAAGTGGGTATATTGTAGTATAGCCCTTTGGCAGGGCAGCCAAAAATTGGGAGGTTCAACAATGCCCCTGGATACAGACGTGCAGGAGGGCCTGTAAACCTGAAGTGGGTGTATTGTAGTATAGCCCTTTAGCAGGGCAGCCAAAAATTGGGAGGTTCAACAATGCCCTGGATACAGACGTGCAGGAGGGCCTGTAAACCTGAAGTAGGTGTATTGTAGTATAGCCCCTTGGCAGGGCAGCCAAAAATTGGAAGATTCAACAATGACCCATGCATATAGACATGCATGAGGGCCTGTAAACCTGAAGTGGGTGTATTGTAGTATAGCCCTTTGGCAGGGCAGCCAAAAATTGGGAGGTTCAACAATGCCCCTGGATACAGACGTGCAGGAGGGCCTGTAAACCTGAAGTAGGTGTATTGTAGTATAGCCCTTTGGCAGGGCAGCCAAAAATTGGGAGGTTCAACAATGCCCCTGGATACAGACGTGCAGGAGAACCTGTAAACCTGAAATGGGTGTATTGTAGTATAGCCCTTTGGCAGGGCAGCCAAAAATTGGGAGGTTCAACAATGACCCATGCATACAGACATGCATGAGGGCCTGTAAACCTGAAGTGGGTGTATTGTAGTATAGCCCTTTAGCAGGGCAGCCAAAAATTGGGAGGTTCAACAATGACTCTGGACACAGACGTGCAGGAGGGCCTGTAAACCTGAAGTAGGTGTATTGTAGTATAGCCCCTTGGCAGGGCAGCCAAAAATTGGAAGATTCAACAATGACCCATGCATATAGACATGCATGAGGGCCTGTAAACCTGAGGTGGGTGTATTGTAGTATAGCCCTTTGGCAGGGCAGCCAAAAATTGGGAGGTTCAACAATGCCCTGGATACAGACGTGCAGGAGGGCCTGTAAACCTGAAGTAGGTGTATTGTAGTATAGCCCTTTGGCAGGGCAGCCAAAAATTGGGAGGTTCAACAATGCCCTGGATACAGACGTGCAGGAGAACCTGTAAACCTGAAATGGGTGTATTGTAGTATAGCCCTTTGGCAGGGCAGCCAAAAATTGGGAGGTTCAACAATGACCCATGCATACAGACATGCATGAGGGCCTGTAAACCTGAAGTGGGTGTATTGTAGTATAGCCCTTTAGCAGGGCAGCCAAAAATTGGGAGGTTCAACAATGACTCTGGACACAGACGTGCAGGAGGGCCTGTAAACCTGAAGTAGGTGTATTGTAGTATAGCCCTTTGGCAAGGCAGCCAAAAATTGGGAGGTTCAACAATGACCCATGCATACAGACATGCATGAGGGCCTGTAAACCTGAAGTGGGTGTATTGTAGTATAGCCCTTTGGCAGGGCAGCCAAAAATTGGGAGATTCAACAATGCCCCTGGATACTAACGTGCAGGAAGGCCTGTAAACCTGAAGTGGGTGTATTGTAGTATAGCCCTTTGGCAGGGCAGCCAAAAATTGGGAGGTTCAACAATGCCCCTAGATACAGACGTGCAGGAGGGCCTGTAAACCTGAAGTGGGTGTATTGTAGTATAGCTAGGGATGGGCGAGTCTACTCGCTAGGACTCGTTACTCGGCGGGTAGTAAGGGACTCGCAGGACTCGGTACTCTGCGAGTTTCCCAGCGATTACTCGCACAGTAACGAGTCCAATGCAAGTCAATGGCAATCCTAGTTTTGTCAGAGTTTACTTTTTCTCACTCGCTAGACTCGCTATATCACATCGCTATGTAGCTTGAATCTCCCCAAATCGTTTAAACAATCGCACCGCTTCTTGGATACCCACTGTCAGCAGCGAGTCTGAGCGAGTCTACGAATCCGAGTCCTGAATACTGTATTCGGGACTCGCGAATACAGAATCTGTTATGTTCCGACAAAGCTTCCGAGACAGCCTAGCGTGTTAGGTCAGAAAACTTGTGAAGATTGACAAGCATGTTAGCCAATCATATTCAGTAATGCCACAGCCATGTTGGTTGTGGCAGGACTATGATTGGCTTCTGTCCATCGTGATGCCTATGTCATGTATGAGAGGCGAGGCTGTATATAAGCCTTGTCACCGCCATTTCCTCCACATTCCTGTGACGATCTGAGCCTAGTGCAGGGTGAGGTAGATGCTGGAGCAGATCATAGGGAGTGTCAGTCAGTGTAGGGAAACTTCAAGATTCCTTATATTTAACCCAAACAGCTCTTCTGAGAGCTACCAGGAGGACAGAGGAGTACTGTGTAGAGGACTGTAGGCAGGCAGGCAGGGAGGAGCAGCCTTACAGTGCACACAGGACCGACCTCATAGCTTAGCTTACTCACTCAACTTTCCTAATAGCTGAAGTCAGAGGCTTAGGGTACTTTCACACTAGCGTTTATTTGAAATCGCGGCAGATGCGGTGAAAAAACTGCATCTGCCGCGATTACCGTATACCGGCTGCACTTGCGGCACGGTTGCGGCACAGTTGCGGCAAGCCCCATACAATGTATAGGCGGGCTTGCGGCAGGTGCGGCAAGTGCGGTTTTGGCACTTGCGGCAGGTGCGGCCGCGAAAAAACTGCGGCTGACCGGGTTTTTTTTCGCGCGTCGCACCTGCCGCAAGTGCCAAAACCGCACTTGCCACGCCTGCCGCAAGCCCGCCTATACATTGTATGGGGCTTGCTGCAACTGTGCCGCAACCGTGCCGCAAGTGCAGCCAGTATGCGGTAATCGTGGCAGATGCGTTTTTTTCACCGCATCTGCCGCGATTTCAAATAAACGCTAGTGTGAAAGTACCCTTAGCTGAGGTACTATTTCTTATTTTTTTGCACCTGATAGATTTTGGGTCATAATAACCCCTTCAGCTTTATATTCTCTGTGGCAGACCAGTGCGTTGCTGCTCTCCTACCTGCAAATAAACAAACACATGCGAGTTTGGCCTGGACAAAGCAGCAAAAAACTGTTGCGAGTGGGGTTTCCAAAACGGCAATGCGAGCGCTTTCCGAGACACATCTGCGATTTGTAAATCGCACATTACTCGCTATTACTCGCTTCCCCATTCATTGACATTGGACTCGCTAGACTCGCAACGAGTAGCGAGTCCGGGCTCGGACTCGCTAGAGTCAAGCGATTCTGAGTAATTTAGGACTCGCCCATCACTAAGTATAGCCCTTTTGCAGGGCAGCCAAAAATTGGGAGGTTCAACAATGACCCATGCGTACAGACATGCATGAGGCCTGTAAACCTGAAGTGGGTGTATTGTAGTATAGCCCTTTGGCAGGGCATCCAAAAATTGGGAGGTTCAACAATGACCCATGCATACAGACATGCATGACGGCCTTAAACCTGAAGTGGGTGTATTGTAGTATGCCCTTTGGCAGGGCATCAAAATAATGGGAGGTTCAACAATAGACCCATGCATACAGACATGCATGACGGCCTGTAAACCTGAAGTGGTGTATCGTAGTTAGACCCTTTGGCAGGGCACCCAACAAATTGAGGCTCCACATTGTCCTGGATGGAGACGTGCATGAGGGCCTCAAAACATTTTTCCCATCCTGTCATTGTAATGCCCATTCTGAAAGAATGGGCGAAAAAATTTACCACTGGGGGTATACCTGAAACAACAGCCCAACTATTGTAATGGTCATCATGGTGGCACATGAGGAGAAGGAGGAGCAGTCCAGCGATTAGCCAAAGTCCAGAAGTGTGTACCCATGGGTGAGTGGAGGTACATGGCAAATTCCCCTAACAAAATTTAAATTCCGCTGTCATTTGTTGGTGGTGTGGTGAAGTCTGGCCCAATCCAACCCTTGTTCATCTTGATCAGAGTCAGCCTGTCAGCATTTTCAGTTGACAGGCGGGTGCGTTTATCAGTAATGATTCCACCTGCGGCACTGAAAACACGCTCTGACAAAACGCTAGTGGCAGGGCAGGCCAGGACTTCCAAGGCGTAGAGAGCCAATTCATGCCACGTGTCCAGCTTGGAGACCCAATAATTGTAAGGCACAGAGGATCTCGAGACAGTTGTCGATCTGCAAGGTACTCCTTCAGCATCTGGTCAAACGTAGCATTTCTTGTGGCACTACCCCACACCTCAGGGGCTGTGGTACGTGAGGGACTAAGAAAACTGTCCCACATCGTAAAGACTGTTCCCCTACCTCTGGCTGATTGGACTTGTGCCCCTCTCGGCCGTACGCCTTGTTGTCCACCGATTCCTGACCTATGCCGCTAGCGTTTTGTGAGGGGAATGCTTTGCCTACTTCCGTGACTATGGCCTTCTGGAACTGCTGCATTTTGGCTGACCTCTCCGCCTCAGGAATGAGAGACATAAAGTTCTCCTTGTAGCGTGGGTCTAACAGTGTTGCCAACCATACTGATTGTCGGCCAAGATGTTCTGAACGCGAGGGTCACGAGCCAGGCAGCTTACCATAAAGTCAGCCATGTGCGCCAGACTCTTAACAGCCATCACTTTCAGTATCCTGACCAACACGATGACTGAACATGCTGTCCCTCCTCCTCCTCATCTCCCCTGTCCTCTGGCCAGCCACGCTGAATCGAGGGTATGACTGGTGTGCATGTCATATCCTCAATTTGGCCAGAGAGTTGCTCCATGTCTTCATCCTCCTCGTCATAGTCCTCCACTGCACGGTGTGATGAGATGAGCTGGGCTGTGTGTTTTCACCCACACCCACTACTGTTTCTTGCTCCAAGTCATCGCACTCCGCCTGCAATGCATCATATTTGTTTTTCAGCAGAGACCGTTTTAGAAGGCAGAGTAGCGGTATGGTGATGCTAATAATGGCGTCATCGCCGCTCACCATCTTGGTGGAGTCCTCAAAGTTTTGGAGGACGGTACATAGGTCGGACATCCATCTCCACTCCTCAGGTGTTATGTGTGGAGTTTGACCCATTTCCTGACGCTTAGGTGATGCAGGTAGTCAACAACTGCCCTCTTCTGCTCACATATCCTGACCAACATGTGCAGAGTTGAATTCCAACGCGTGGGGACATCACACACCAGTCTGTGGGCCGGAAGACGCAAACAGCGCTGAAAGCCGGCAAGGCCGGCTGAAGCAGCAGGTGACTTGCGAAAATGTGCAGACAGGCGGCGAACTTTTACCAGAGATCAGACAGCTCTGGGTTATGAACCACCAGGTTGAGCACATGGGCCACGCATGGAACATGCGTCAGCTGGTTTCGCCTCAAAGCTGCCACCAGGTTCCGGCCATTGTCACACACGACCTTTCTTGGCTTTAGGTTCAGAGGTGTGAGCCAGTGATCTGCCTGCTGTTTCAGAGCTGTCCACACCTCTTCTGCATTGTGGGGTTTGTCACCTATGCATATTAGCTTCAGCACAGCCTGTTGCCGCTTCGCAGAGGCAGTGCTGCAGTGCTTCCAGCTTGGGACTGGTGTGGAGGGTAAAGTGGATGAGGATGCTCAGGAAGAGGAGGCTGAGGAGCATGACATTCCGGATCTGTAGAGTGTGGGTGAAACCCTGACTGAGGTAGGGCCTGCAATCCTTGGTGTGGGAAGGACGTGTTCCGTCCCTCGCTCAGACTGGGTCCCAGCTTCCACAATATTAACCCAGTGTGCCGTCAAGGAGATGTAGCGGCCTTGCCCACAAGCACTTGTCCACATGTCTGTGGTTAGGTGGACTTTGGCTGAAACAGCGTTGTTCAGGGCACGTGTGATGCTTTGTGTGGTTATGCAATGTGGGGACGGCACATCTGGAGAAATAGTGGACCAAGTAACGTGGGACAGCAGCCGCCATCAGTTCGCGGAATGCTCCCGTCTCCACCAGCCGGAAAGGTAACATTTCTAGCGCAAGCAGTCGCAAAGTGCGAGCATTTAGGACTGTGGCGTGTGGGGCATTGGCAGCGTATTTGCGCCTGCGTTCAAAGGTTTGCTGAATGGATAATTGAACGCTGCGCCGGGACAAGGACGTGCTTGATGGTGGTGTTATTTGTGCGTGGGCAACTTCAGGTGCAGGGCCGGAGGCTTGTTCGCGGCCAGCATGGACAGGGGATTGGCTTGCACACACAACACGCGAAGACGTAGCAGTGACATCAGCAAGCACCCCTCCTCGACTCTGTTGTACTTCCCACAAAGTCGGGTGCTTGGCTGACATGTGCCTGATCATGCTGGTGGTGGTCAGGCTGCTAGTTTGCGTACCCCTGCTGATGCTGGCATGGCAGGTGTTGTAAATGGCCTTTTTAGAGTCATCTGGAGCCAACTTAAAAAACTGCCAGACTCGGGAAGACCTAACATTTGCACAGGCACCTTGTGTCGTGTTGTTGTTCCGGGGAACGGTTGCCTGCCTTCTGCCTGCGGACACGACCCTGCTTCTTACTGCCTGTTGGGATGCTACGCCTCCCTCCCCCTGTGCACTGCTGTCCTCGCTCTGCATATCCTCCTGCCAGGTTGGGTCAGCTACTGGATCATCCACCACGTCGTCTTCCTCTTCCGCACCCTGATCCTCCTCCTGACTTCCTGGCAATTGTGTCTCATCATCGTCCAACACTTGTTGAGACACGTTGCCAACATTCCGAGAGCATGGCAGCTCAAATATTTGGGCATCTGTACATACCATCTCCTCATCACCCACTTCAACAGCAGCTGGCGAGAGGCCAGATTGTGTGAATGGATGCGTGAACAGCTCTTCCGAGTGTCCAAGTGTGGGATCAGTAATATCCGTGGACGTGTACTCGGCCTGGTGGTAGGAAGGAGGATCAGGTTGGGAAATGTGCGGTGCAGTATCACGGCTACTGACACTTGACCGTGTGGAAGACAGGGTGTTTGTGGAGGTGTCATAGTAACATAGTAACATAGTAACATAGTAACATAGTTTTTAAGGTTGAAGGAAGACTTTAAGTCCATCTAGTTCAACCCATAGCCTAACATGTTGATCCAGAGGAAGGCAAAAAAAAACCCCATGTGGCAACACTAATCTCCACATTGGGGGAAAAAATTCCTTCCTGACTCCAGATACAGCAATCAGACTAATTCCCTGGATCAACGCCTATCAAAGAATCTAGTATATATAACTGGTAATATTATAGTTTTCAAGAAAGGCATCCAGGCCCTTCTTAAATGTTAGTAGTGACTCACTCATTACAACAGCATGTGGCAGAGAGTTCCATAGTCTCACTGCTCTTACAGTAAAGAATCCACGTCTGTGATTATGATTAAACCTTCTTCCCTCCAGACGTAGAGGATGCCCCCTTGTCCCAGTCTCAGGCCTAAGAGTAAAGAGATCATTAGAAAGGTCAATCTGACTTGAAGCATTATATATCCAAGTAACAACCTGTTGACACTGGTCTTGGTTCAAGAGTGGTGTACTGCTGCGGGCCCCAAGAATTTGGGACAGGACGTGCGAGCGAGTAGATGTGCCCCTTTGTTGTTGCGAAATTAGTGCTTGCACACGACCTCGGCCTCTGCCTGCACCACCATCACGTCCACTTCCTTGTTCCTTGCCAACGCCCTTGCGCATTTTGCCTGTATACAGCTAATACAGTCTGGTGACTATTCTGGTCACAGGAAAGCTAGATATTAGAGCCTGCCTGTATAGAGCTAGTCAACTACAACAGTCTGGTGACTGTTCTGGTCACAGGAAAGCTGGATATTAGAGCCTGCCTGTATACAGCTAGTCAGCTACAACAGTCTCCTGACTGTTCTGGTGACAGGAAAGCTGGATATGGATATTACACCCTGCCTGTATACAGCTAGTCAGCTCCAACAGTCTCCTGAGGACTGTTCTGGTCACTGGAAAGCTTGGACTCCGATCAGGATCACCCTGCCTATATCCTCCTAGATTAGTCCTGACAAGGACTGTTCTGGTCAGCAGCAGTTTGCAGCCCTGCTCCGGATCTACCTTTGAGGGCCGCAAATCTGTCCCTTAAGCAGCAGCAGACACTCTCCCTACACTGACTCTCTGGATGGCTGTGTGCAGAGCACATCGTGGCCGGGTCTTATAAAGGCTCGGTCACGCTGTGCGGGACAGCCAATCACTGCATTGCCACAACTAACAGGGCTGTGGCATTGCAGTGACTGCCAGCCAGTCCCTGCATGTGAGCTGGCTCTCTAAAGAGTGCCAACATGCAGGGATGAGGACCCCGAGTACAGCACGAGTATCGCGAGATTACTCGGTACTCGCCGAGTAGCCCGAGTACAGTGATACTCGTGCGAGTACCGAGTAGTGACAAGCGTACTCGCTCATCACTAATAATCGCTATACTCGTAACGAGTAATTTGTAATACTTGTTTTTTCGTTCCGATTAGGAGTACAATGCAAGTCAATGGGAAACGTGAGTAATTTTCTGCAGGACTCAACTAAAGGGTCTGGGGGCCTCAGGAGAAGGCTGAATTGGATGGGAAAGTGATGAAACAGAATGGGAAGAGCCTGGAGAATATGCCTGCAGGCATTTCTGACTCACATATGGCTTCTAGGAGTAAGGGTTTCAGAATATTATGCCACTTTTACAGATTCACAACTACTGAACCAGTGGCGTAACTACCGGCATAGCAGCCGTAGCGGTCGCTTTGGGTCCCGGCGCTTGTGGAGGGCCCGGACCCAGCGCCGCTACGCAGCCGCTGCTATACCGGCAGCTGCGCCTGCGATACATACAGGGGCGGACTGGGTGCTGTAGGGGGGGCCCGGACGGAAAGGGGGGGCCCATTGGTCCCCTGAGCGCCCCCACATGTCATACAAGGGGGCACCTGACCGCTGCCCCACACGCTATCCTCGGGGCCCCCAGACCGCCTGCCCCGGGGAGCTGCTCCATCTAGACACTGCTGGCACGTCCTGGTTCAGTGCCCTGGCCCTGAGCCGTAGCCTGCACCCGCGGCCTCTCTGCAGTCCTGGCGGCTGAGGCTGCACCATCCACCTGGTGCGCTCCTCCTCGCAGCAGCCCGCACCCTCGTACGGCCAGCCCGGCTCGCCCCGCCAAGATGCCACCAGTAAGTGTGTTGCTGGCGCTCCCGCTCTCCACATCTCCCCACCACCGCTGCAGGTTCCGACCGCGGCCTGTACAGCCCCACTCCTGGGCCCCTGTGGCGGTGCCTGGCCCCCCCACGGCACTGCATAGCCGCGGGCTGCGGGGGACAGACGGTGCTACCCACGGAGCCCACTGCAGCCTGACTAAAGTTGAGGACACAGTGGGGCCAGCAGCGCTACCCTCGGGTCCCTCCACAGCGACGCGGGGCTGTAGGCTTAGCAGGGATCAGCGATGCCGCATGCAGTGCCCTGCCTCCGTCGGTCCCCCAGCCTGATGCTCCACAGCAGTCCTTGGCCTGCCACAGCCTGCTGACTGTTCAAAGGTGCCCATCTCCTACACCATTACCTTGGGCCCCTGACCACCTGGTCTCATCTGACCCCCTGCTGCATGGACACACCCTGCCCTTACTCACCCTGTCCTTACACACTCACCCTGCACTCACACTCTCCTTGTGCTCACACTCACCCAGCGCTCACACTCGCCCAGCGCTCACACTCACCCTGCCCTCACACTCACCCTGCCCTCGCACACCCTGCTCTCGCACACCCTGCCCTCACACTCACCCTGCCCTCACACACCCTGCCTCCACTCACCCTGCCCTCACACTCACCCTGCCCTTACACACCCTGCCCTTACACACCCTGCCCTCACACACCCTGCCCTCACACACCCTGCCCTCACAGCTGCTGCGTCCCCCCGCTCTCCATTACCGGCGGGCAGTCGCGCTGATCTGCCTGTCATGTGGGCTGTAACCGGCGCCGCTCTATTTCCTGTATCGCCGGCTACAGCGTCACACTACATGACAGGCTGTGGCTGCGATCAGCGCGACTGCCTGCTGCAGGTAATGGAGAGCGGGGGGCCTGTATATCCCATCACCAGGGGCTCTGTATACCACCACCAGGGGCTCTGTATACCACCACCAGGGGCCTGTATATACCACCACCAGGGGCCTGCATATACCACCACCAGGGGCCCTGTATACCACCACCAGGGGCCTGTATATACCACCACCAGGGGCTCTGTATACCACCACCATGGGCCTGTATATACCACCACCAGGGGCCTGTATATACCACCACCAGGGGCCTGTATATACCACCACCAGGGGCCTGTATATACCACCACCAGGGGCCCTGTATACCACCATCAGGGGCCCTGTATACCACCACCAGAGGCCTGTATATACCACCACTGGGGCCTGTATATACCTCCACTGTGGAGGCTGCTGTAATACTGCTGGGGCCTGTATATACCACTGGGGAGGCTGCTGTATACCACTGGGGCTGCTGTAATACTGCTGGGGCCTGTATATACCACTGGGGAGGCTGCTGTATACCACTGGGGCTGCTGTAATACTGCTGGGGCCTGTATATACCACTGGGGAGGCTGCTGTATACCACTGGGGCTGCTGTAATACTGCTGGGGCCTGTATATACCACTGGGGAGGCTGCTGTATACCACTGGGGCTGCTGTAATACTGCTGGGGCCTGTATATACCACTGGGGAGGCTGCTGTATACCACTGGGGCTGCTGTAATACTGCTGGGGCCTGTATATACCACTGGGGAGGCTGCGGTATACCACTGGGGCTGCTGTATATACTGCTGGGGCCTGTAAGGGGGTGTGTCTTGAAGGAACGTGTCATTGGGGGGAGCGTGTCTTGGAGGGGGCATGTCATTGGGGGGCGTGTCTTGGAGGGGGCCCCGTTCAAAAGTTTGCTATGGGGCCCTGCCAGTTCTAGTTACGCCCCTGTACTGAACCTAACCTAAGTGGCATTTTACAGGCCAAAAAGGTTAAGAAACAGTTTTTCCTGCATAATCACTTGTATATAAGGCTAAATAAACCAGAGAAAAAAATATTGCTTTTAGCGTTTCTTCACATGTACTGTTGTGGCTTTTGCGCCTTCTAAAAGTGGGACTTATACATATCCTTCTGGTCCTTCTGTCATACATCATTTTTAGTTAGATATTCCCCAGCACTTTACAAGGCCACCTAGAATATGCCCATTGGTATGTTGAACTTTGACCTGAGGGGCCTCAGGTGGCCCTATAACATACATTTTGAAGGGACTGCTGTTACTTATATATTTTACTGATCCCTCCCTCATTGTGACACAGATAGTGGAATATTCCATAGCAATTTACAATGTGCCCATTGTGGATTTGGGCTTTACCCTCCTCCTCCTTCTCCTTCCTCACCTCCTCCTTGTCATTCTGCAGCCCTTAATTCACATTTTCAGAGGGCCTGCAGGTGTCAGGAAACCTGAGTTTAGTGAGGGCTCTGAGGTGGCCCAGTGACATATGTTTTGGAGGGATTGCTCTGTGTTTATACATTTGAGCAATCTCTCCCTCATTGAGACTCAGATGGCGGAATACATATTCCATTGCAGTTTACGATGCACCCATTGTGGTTTTGGGATTTATCCGCCTTCCTCCTCATCCTCCTTCTCCTGCCATACCATCTCCATGTCATTCTGCAGCCCTCAATTCAAATGTTCAGAGGGCCTACAGGTGTCAGGAAACCTGAGTTTGATGGGGGCCCTGAGGTGGCCCAGTAACATATGTTTTGGAGCGACTGCTCTTACTTATACATTTGGGTGGTCCCTCATTGAGCCTCAGATAGTGGAATACATATTCCCTAGCAGTTTACAATGTGCCCATTGTGGTAGTGAATCGGCTTTACCAGTCTAAAAGCCCTCCTTTTACATGTCTTCCAGAGTGTATGGAAGTCCCTCCTTCTACAGTAATTAATGTCAGCCCTTGCACATAGTACATTGGTTTTACTATTCTAGTAGTCTCTCTCCTTAATAATAGGAAAAAAATGTTTTACTTTTTACAGTGCTCCAAAATGTAGTCAGAGTCCCTCCTTTATGTCTCTTGCTGCATATATTGCTATCCCTCCTTGGAATTTAGCTAGGCCTTCCACTGAATGCATAGGCTTTATCAGGGTAAGAGTGGTAATCATTATAAAATTTAAAAAAAATCTATTCTGAGGCCGTACTCTATGTGTCTTCCAGAGTGTATTGGAGTCCTACCTTCAAATTGTTTGCAGGCCTTACAATTCATAGATTTTATGAGTGTAGGAGTCTAACTATCTAACAATGTTAGGCTAAGTGCATATCAGGTTTTTGTTACATTTGGACGCATTGTGTTTTTTCAGTTGCGCTAATGCATTGAAACATGGTGAAATGCATGCATTTACGCACCCATAGACTTGTATGGGAAAATGCATGCAAACGTGGTAAAAACGCATCACAAAACGCGGTTGCATTTGAACGCATGCGCATTTACTGAGCACACAGGAAATGTTGCCAGTAATGTTTCCAGTGTGCTGGGCAAAAACGCATGCGTTCAAATGCAACCATGTTTTGCATTGCATTTTTACCGTGTTTGCATGCATTTTCCCATACAAGTTTATAGGTGCATTAACACATGTGTTTTACAGCATTTCTATGCATTAACACACCTGAATAAATGTAATGCATCCAAGTTCAACAAAAACTTGTGAAAATGCCTTTAATGCTCATTTATAGTTGTGGCCAAAAGTATTGACACCCCTGCAATTCTGTCAGATAATACTCAGTTTCTTCCTGAAAATGATTGCAATCACAAATTCTTTAGTATTATTATCTTCATTTAATTTGTCTTCAAGGAAAAAACGCAAAAAGAATTGTCCTAAAGCCAAATTGGATATAATTCCACACCAAACATAAAAAAGGGGGTGGACAGAAGTATTGGCACAGTTAGAAAAATCATGTGATGCTTCTCTAATTTGTGTAATTAACAGCACCTGTTACTTACCTGTGGCACCTAACAGGTGTTGGCATACATTAAATCACACTTGCAGTCAGTTGACATGGATTAAAGATGACTCACCCTCTGTCCTGTGTCCTTGTGTAAACCACATTAAGCATGGAGAAAAGAAAGAAGAACAAAGAACTGTCTGAGGACTTGAGAAACCAAATTGTGAGGAAGCATGAGCAATCTCAAGGCTACAAGTCCATCTCCAAAGACCTGAATGTTCCTGCTTCTACCGTGGGCAGTGTCATCAAGAAGTTTAACGCCTGTGGCACTGTGGCTAACCTCCCTAGATGTGGATGGAAAAGAAAAATTGACAAGAGATTTCAATGCAAGATTGTGCAGATGGTGGATAAAGAACCTCGACTAACATCCAAACAAGTTCAAGCTGCCCTGCAGTCCGAGGGTACAACAGTGTCAACCCGTACTATCCGTCGGCATCTGAATTAAAAGGGACTGTATGGTAGGATACCCAGAAGACCCCACTTCTTACCCCGAGACATAAAAAAGCCAGGCTGGAGTTTGCCAAATCTTACCTGAGAAAGCCTAAAACATTTTGGAAGAATGTTCTCTGGTCAGATGAGACAAAAGTAGAGCTTTTTGGGCAAAGGCATCAACATAGAGTTTACAGTAGAAAAAAAGAGGCATTCAAAGAAAAGAACACGGTCCCTACAGTCAAACATGGCGGAGGTTCCCTGATGTTTTGGGGTTGCTTGACCGTGTGCATGGCATTATGAAGTCTGAAGACTACCAACAAATTTTGCATCATAATGTAGGGTCCAATGTGAGAAAGCTGGGTCTCCCTCAGAGGTCATGGGTCTTCCAGCAGGACAATGACCCAAAACACACTTCAAAAAGCACTAGATAATGGTTTGAGAGAAAGCACTGGAGACTTCTAAGGTGGCCAGCAATGAGTCCAGACCTGAATCCCATAGAACACCTGTGGAGAGATCTAAAAATGGCAGTTTGGAGAAGGCACCCTTCAAATATCAGGGACCTGGAGCAATTTGCCAAAGAAGAATGGTCTAAAATTCCAGCAGAGTATTGTAAGAAACTCATTGATGGTTACCGGAAGCGGTTGATTGCAGTTATTTTGGCTAAAGGTTGTGCAACCAAGTATTAGGCTGAGGGTGCCAATACTTTTGTCTGGCCCATTTTTGAAGTTTTGTGTGAAATAATAATAATTTATCCATTTATATAGCACTATTAATTCCATAGCACTTTACTTACATGAGTAATGCTGTCTCTCTTGGAGCTCACAATCTAAATATCCTATCAGTATGTCTTTACAATGTGGGAGGAAACCAGAGTGCCCAGAGAAAACCCATGCAAACACAGGGAGAACATACAAACTCCTTGCAGATGTTATCCTTAGTGTCCTTGGTGGGAACTGAACCCAGGACCTCAAGACCCCAGTGCTGTAAAGGCTACAGTGCTAACCACTTGAGCCACCGTGCTGCCCAAATGGTCAATGTTTTGCTTTTTGCTTCATTCTCTTTTGTGTTTTTCATTGAAGACAAATTAAATGAAGATAATAATACCAAAGAATTTGTGATTGCAATCATTTTCAGGAATAAACTGAGTATTATCTGACAGTATTGCAGGGGTGTCAATACTTTTGGCCACAACTGTATGTCTAATACAGGTGTTGAGAAAGGGAAGAAACCGCTGTGAAGGACTCAAGTATGGGGCAGCAGACGAGGAGGATCAAGCAAAGACTGGCTTTATTGAACAAAGTGATATTAGTAACAGAAATATAACTAAAGAGGTGGTGACGATATGCCTGTGGATGAAATCATAGGTGATCAATAACAATGCTGGTAGAGGTATGTAGAGATGGTGGATGTAGAATACAATGTCATATACTGGATATACACAGTTACTAGTTAAAATACAATAATAAAGGATTTTTTTGTATCCACGTTATGATTAGGAGGCAGTTTAATCCTCGAAACGTCTACACAATGATGCCTGTTAGGCTGGTTTCACATTAGCGTTCGATCTGCATGCATCTGAATGCACAGTGGCAGACGCATGGTTGATTGCAGCCATCCTGACGCAAAAGCAGCGGAAATTCTATGGATGCGCACAGGTTAAAAAATTCCATAGGAATACATTACAATGTGCTCCGTCCCATAGGAAACCATTATAGTGGTCGGGAGGAGAGAGAGAGAGACGCTGTGCTTGATTGTGTGTGTATAAAGCTTGCATATTCTAACCTACCAAAAGTGCAAGAAGATGCGTTTTCAGGACACCCAAAAAAACTGCATGCGAGCGAAAACGCATGTGTCTGAAGCCAAACACAGATACCATGCATCCCCATGTTGAACCTAGGGACGCAAGACACATGCATTTCTGCGCACACTGTGCCGCTTGCAATATGCAAGCGGTACAAATGCCAATGTGAAATCGGCCTTATTCCAATGTGTTTTTCATTGTATGTGGAATAAAGTTGTAGTTTTTTTTCCTTACGGTGCTTATTTTGTTTTCCTTCAAGTTACAATACAATGTTCGCCAGAAATTATAACAAACAGTATAAGCTATTCTACTCATTACAATCCTGTCTGCCTCCTGCTGGCAGGGCCTTGTTTCTACAATGCTGTAGAAGAAACATGCACTATGCCATTATGTCCGGTGCACACTCACAGTTCTTCAGAGATATAGTAGAGTTGAAATCAGCTGTGATATGCTGTTAGGCCATAATTCTGTTGTCTTCTGTTGTGGGGGTAGATAATGTAATGCTTCTGATGCAGCGGCTCACTTATACTGATGAACTGCTCTCTATAATTTGCCAAGAATCAGTAAAGAAGGGTACAAAATTAGTCTGTTCTTAGTCATTTTCTTCTAGCGCAGTCCTGCTAACTACTGTTGCGTTGCCCGGGCACTGACCTGGCACTTATTGTGTACCTTTGTCACGTAAAAGGACAAAATCACTGCCCACTGATGTACTTTTTTATCTGCATAGCTGTAAGAGGCCATCCGCACTGTGGGGGCTGTGGGGTACTCGGAGCCGGGCCTGACGGTTAGGGATGGGCGAATCTACTCGCTAGGACTCGTTACTCGGCGAGTAGTAAGGGACTCGCAGGACTCGGTACTCGGCGAGTTTCCCAGTGATGACTCGCACGAGTCCAATGCAAATCAATATCAATCCTAGTTTTGTCAGAAACACTGACAAAACTAGGATTGCCATTGTTTGCATTGGACTCGTGCGAGTCATCACTGGCTACTGTGCCAGTGATAGCAGGGAGACTCGCAAAGTAACTGCTGTTTCTTTGCGAGCCGAGTCCAGCTGTCTTCCCTGTGCAGCTCCAGGGTCCTAGAACCTGCCTGCTCACAGACATGATGTAGCAGTGCTGAGATTGTTCTCAGTCTGCTCATTCCCTGTGCATGTAGCAGAGAGGACATCGCGTTTTGGACTACGTCGGACGGAAGAGGATTTTTTTAATTAAAGATGGAGTCCCTAATGGCTTTTTTTTTTTATTTCAAATAAAAGATTTTCTCTGTGTTTTTTTAACCCTTTATTGGAGATTCTTAGTGGCTGGGTCAAACGTGGCCTGACATTAAGAATCTCGGGCTTAATACCAGCTTGTATAACAAAGCTGGTATTAACCCCTTTATTACCCAGCGTGCTACCGCCACCAGGGCCGCTGGAAGAGCGGGGTTCAGCGCCAGAGGATGGCGCTTCAATGAACGCGCCATCTTCTGGGGCGGCTGCGGGCTGCAATTTGCAGCGGGGGGTGCCCAGAAAGCTTGGGCATCCCTGCGCTGCGGATTCCAGCCCTCAGCTGCTTAGCTGTACCTGGCTAGACATAGAAATTGCGCGGAGCCCCACGCATTTTTTTAAAATTATTTAATTAATTTCAGAGTCAGAGTCTCAGAGTCAGAATCTCAGAATTTCATGAAATAATTTTAAAAAAATGCGTGGGGCTCCGCGCAATTTCTATGTCTAGCCAGGTACAGCTAAGCAGCTGGGGGCTGGAATCCGCAGCGCAGGGATGCCCAAGCTTTCTGGGCACCCCCCGCTGCAAATTGCAGCCCGCAGCCGCCCCAGAAGATGGCGCGTTCATTGAAGCGCCATCCTCTGACGCTGAACCCCGCTCTTCCAGCGGCCCTGGTAGCGGTGGCACGCTGGGTAATGAAGGGGTTAGGGCCAGCTTTGTATTATCAGCTGGCCCTAAGCCCGAAATTTATGGTGGTCACGCCAATATTAGACATGACCGCCATGAATTTCTATTAAATTGTTTTAAAAAAAACACAACACAAAGAAAATTTTTTATTAGAAATAAAAAAAAAAGCCATTAGGGACTCCATCTTTAATTAAAAAAATCCTCTTCCGTCCGACGCAGTCCAAAACGCGATGTCCTCTCTGCTACATCCCCTGTGTATAGATATAGATCTCTATGCACAGGGAATGAGCAGACTGAGAACAATCTCAGCTCTGCTACATCATCTCTGTGCACAGACATTCATGTCTGTGCACAGGGAATGAGCAGACTGAGAACAATCTCAGCACTACTACATCAGGCAGCAGGCAGGCTCTAGGACCCTGGAGCTGGCAGCCAGCACAGAGGAGACAGGACTCTTATCTGTGCGAGTCAGCGATTACTTACAAAGTAAACGAGCAATGCAAATAAATGACAAAACTAGGATTGCTTCAGGCTGAAGCTTCCGAGACACATCTGCGAGTTGTAAATCTCACACTACTCGCTATTACTCGCTTCCCCATTCATTAACATTGGACTCGCTAGACTCGCAACGAGTAGCGAGTCCTGGGCTCGGACTCGCTAGAGTCAAGCGATTCCGAGTAATTTAGGATTCGCCCATCACTACTGACGGTGTCACGGTAAGGAGGTGGGGAACAGGGTGTTACGGTGGCATGACCCTGTCTGTGGCCCCAGAGAGGTCAATAAAAAAAAGGGAGTTTCAGTTTACTAAGTCTCTTCTAAGGGATCTTCTGGACATGGGACCTGGGGATTACTCTTGTTTCTTGTGATGCCACCAGTATGTTGCAGCTAGTGATGGGCACCGCTGCTACACAGTTCCTCTGGGACTGGTGACAATGCATCAGAGTTGGTACACCCTCCACGGGTAGGGTTAACCCCAGGGCAGCAGATGGTAATGAGTGAGTTGGTAGCTATGCTCCAGCACAAGGCTGAGGATGCATCAAGAAGGTCACAGACACAGTGGGTTGCAGTTTTAGGATGTTTACTCACAGTCACCATGCAGCAGTGTGCTGAGCACTGAGTTCTCAGAGGAAGGAATCCAGCTACTCCCATGTAGTGGAATGACACTCAACTGGTACCCCTTCTCTATATCCTTTCTCAGTCATCTCACACTGCGCTTGCTTTGCCCTTTTGCCTTGCGCCTCGCTCACACAGAGCCCTGAGTCAGTGACTGTGAGTCCTTCCTAGGGCTACTTCACAGTCTTTCCCTGAACCCTTTTTTGCCACCTTTTCAGTAGATGTGTGAGGTATCAGCTGTGACTCTCTGAGTTGCTAGCTGAGCCTGGTCATTTGCCACTAGTTTAGGAGTCCCGGTGCCCCTGTTATGTAGCCTGGTCCCTCCACTGCCTTTGACTGGCAATGGATGCGAGCTCAAAGAGTGGATTGCTCACTACCCGTGCCTCTGGAACCCCTTCGTCCTCCTGGAGTACCCTAATTTTCTCCTTCTGCTCCCCAGTCAGGCCTTAGGATGAGCTCCCTGGGCTTTAGTCCTCTGGATACTTCTCTCAAGCTGTTACTTCTCTTCTGACAGACTTCCTTTCACTAGCTTTCCGCCAACTCGACTGACTTCCAGATCTTTCCTTGATCTACTTATACCCTCTGTCATGTGTCCCACATTATGTATGTGTGTTCTCCTTGACTTCACTCCTTCCAGGGTGCTCACCTAACTACTTCCTCTCCACCCAAACCCACTATCCTGGTTCCTCCTTCCAGACGGGATCAGGGACTGTGCTCTCCCATAAAAGCAATCTCGCCCTAACCCTGACCTGGACTAGTGTAGTGTGTGGCCTGGGTGTCCTGATACCAGTCTGTGCTCCCCTTACCCGAGAGTGGGGTACTACACCTCAACAGCGGTGCAGGGGCGCCACACTTTCCCCAATGGATTTTTTTCCATAAGTTCACACAAGCTCCTTCTGGATCATTGGGTTAGTCCAAGTTTACTCAAAACTGGGGGAACATTGTCTTTTAAAGTTGCAAAGGCAGGAAACTACCAGGACATGTTCTAGCATAATATCACTCTGTTCTTTGTTTGGGGGTGACCCCTATATGGAGTGTATCGGAGTTACTTTTTCTTCTAACTTTTGGGAGTTCTTGCATTATCTGCACAATGAATCCATTTGTGCATTTGTGAATTTTAGAGTCCCTCTTCATAATCATGTCATAAACACCCCTTGTCCAGATAAGGTGGTAAAATGTTAAAATAACTTTTACTGGTAAATGTTTTTTCACCATTGGAAGCAATGAGAAAGTGCAAAAAAGCAGTAAAAAATGGTTCATATGAACATAGCCTAAGGGGTGAAGGGGTGAAGGAAGTGTCTCTTTTTCCTCTCCTGTTTAATTTGCCTTATATATACATGTCATTATACAGGAAAGAACATTTCCTAACATTTTTCCTGTAAAATACATTTTATCTTTGGTTTTGTATGTTTTATTGTCAGTCCATAAAAGTGGTATAATACTTTGACTATTTTGCTACCAGCAGTTACCTGGGAGTTGGAGATTCATCCAGGTGGCTTCTTCATGCTGTTCCCATTCAATTGGAGTACTGCTTCCATCCATTTCAGCAATTGTTTTTGCCCCACAGACCTCCTGGGAGGGTCTTCCAGAAAGGTTCTCGAGTTTCCCATTGACTTCTATTATGCTCGTTACTTGAGATAAGCACTTAAAACATCTGACATGCTTAACTCCAGTAACTAGCTCCCAAGAATTTTAGTGCACGATTATCACTATTAGGGACAAAAAGCCAGTCTAAAGTAACATGGGAAATTACATTATAATTAAAAAAAATAGAGTGTGTCATTTATGCATATGATATGAATTTTCAAACTACAGACAATTACAGAAAATCACATTTAACAAAAAAGAAATTGATAATCCATTAGCAAAATAAAACATTAGTCAGTAATTTAGTTAAATGAACCTCTATATGTGCAGATTTTTTTTCTAGCTTAGTGATCAAGGTGTATGAACCTCTAGAAGTGTGAATCTCTTTCCTAAGGCCAAGGTCACATTTGAAGGTGGCGGAGTCACTAAAATCTTGGGAAATCATCAGCCGCAGCGCATAGCGTTAATGCTATGCGCTGCCAGTGAATTGGAGCCCCAGAGCAGTTGCTATGGGGCTCCGGTTCACTGGCAGTGCATGGCATTAACACTATGCGCTGCGGCTGATTACCCAAGATTTTAGCGGCTCCGTCACCCTAAAATGTGACCCTAGACTAACTCAGATTTAGTTGTATGATCTCTTTCCTAGCTTAGTGATCAAGGTGTATGAACCTCTAGATGTGCGGATCTCTTTCCTAGCTTAGTGATTAAGGTGTATGAACCTCTAGATGTGTGAATCTTTTTCCTACCTCAGTGATTTAGTTGTTTAAACTTCTAGATGTGCGGATCTCTTTCCTAGCTCAGTGATTTAGGCTGGGGTCACATTTGCAGCTTAAAGGGAACCTGTCAGGTGGTTCATGCGCCTCCAGCTATCACTGTCTGTAGCTGCAGCTTTATAATACCAGTCTAATCATCCCTGTCTGAGCTCATAGTTTAATGTGAAAGGTGAAAGAAAAGCATTTATACACTTACATTTCAGTCCCCACCTTGGAGGAGGGGGAGTGTCTGGCAGGATGATAGTTAACTCACTTTTAACTTGGATAGCTAAAGGACCTGTGTGATGTAACGATCAAGTGACCATAGTGGGCGGAGCTAAGCCAGCAAACGTATTACCGTGTTTCCCCGATAGTAAGGCCCCCCCGATTGTAAGGCCGCCTAGGGGTAAAGGGGGGGCCTGCTAATGTAAGGCCTCCCCCGATTATAAGGCCTTACAACCGGGGGGGCCAATGTAAGGCCCCTAGCGGAGGGGGGGGAGCGGGAGCGGGTCGCACGTCACGTGCGCCCGCTCATTACATATGCACTGCATCCCCCTGTCAATCAGCGACAGGGGGAGCAATGCATTATACTGTATATATGGGCCCCCTATTGCTGGCACACTACCCCCCTGTTCTGAGGCCCCCACCGCTGCTGCTGCTGCAGAGATCTTACCCTCCAGGGTCTTCTTGCAGCAGCCAGCGCGTCCGGTCCGTCCTCTGTCCTCGGCTGTCTTCCGGATCATGTGACCCGTCGCAGCGCATGACGTCATCGCGACTGCGACCGGCCGGTCACATGATCCGGAAGACAGCCGAGGACAGAGGACGGACCGGACGCGCTGGCTGCTGCAAGAAGACCCTGGAGGGTAAGATCTCAGCAGCAGCAGCAGTGGTGGGGGCCTCAGAACAGGGGGGTAGTGTGCCAGCAATAGGGGGCCCATATATACAGTATAATGCACTGCTCCCCTGTCGCTGATTGACAGGGGGATGCAGTGCATATGTAATGAGCGGGCGCACGTGACGTGCGACCCGCTCCCTCAGTGTCCCAGCAGTAGGGGGCCTGTAGGCCACACTGCTGGGGCACCCAATGTAAGGCCCCCCCCCGAAAGTAAGACCGGGGGCCACTTTTGGCCCCCAAAAAAATGTAAGACAGGGTCTTACTTTCGGGGAAACACGGTATGTTCTATGAGAACTTAGCTCCGCCTATTGTAGTCACATGGTTGTGACATCACATCAGGTCTCCCAACATGTTCTAGCACAAGGCTGAAATGTTAACTATTAACCTGCCAAGCAGTCCCCATCCTCCAAGCTGGGGACTGACTGCCTCATTACATAAGGAATGTAAGCGTATAAATGCTTTTTTTTCACCTTTCACATTACACTATGAGCTCAGACAGGGATGATTAGAATAATATTATAAAGCTGCAGCTACAGACAGCTACAGACAGGTTCCCTTTAATTTTGGAAACCTGATCCGGTTTTGAGCTTTCAAAAAGCTCAAAACCGGAGCAGGAACTGCTCCCCATAGGAGCTCATTATGGTAACCGGATTGCTTTACATGCAAACCGGTTACCTGCTCCGGATCTGCAGCCTGCGCTAAAAATCATGCAGGCTGCAGTTTTCGGAGCAGTTCTGGCAACCGCAATCTGGTAACCGGATTGCTCCAGATGTGTAATCCTGAGCAATGCGGTTACCGTATACTTTGCTCATCCTTGCTGCAGCAGAGATAAGCAAAGTGTTAAATGTGTATTAAAACATTAATTATGAATATTAGCTGTGGGCAACATGTCTCTAAGGGGTACCCACCCCCCTAGAGACATGCTGTCCACTCCACTCAGCATGATAGGGGTTAATAAGGCATATACAGTAAGCCGGCTATTGTCGGCTTTGTACTAATTTATGAATGAAGCCGCGGCTCCCCTGACATTACAGCAGATACTGTACTGTACATACAGTATCTGCCCCTGTCCGAAGTCCTGTAAGCAGTTACATTAGGTCTATGGGCAGCGCACCCCAATAGG
This sequence comes from Allobates femoralis, assembly GCA_033576535.1. NCBI lineage: Eukaryota > Metazoa > Chordata > Amphibia > Anura > Aromobatidae > Allobates > Allobates femoralis. The sequence continues at coordinate 264,890,252 of JARQOC010000006.1, read as the reverse complement.
CTTAATATTAATGGTTTCAGGACCCTGGACAGTGGCAGATACTATATGTACATTACGTACAGTATCTGCTCTAATGTCAGGGGAGCCGTGGCTTCATTCATAAATTAGTACAAAGCCAACAATAGCCGGCTTACTGTAAATGCCTTATTAACCCCTAACATGCAGAGTGGAGTAGACAGCATGTCTCTAGGTGGGGTGGGCACCCCCTAGAGACATGTTGCCCACAGCTAATATTCATAATTATTGTTTTAATACACATTTAACACTTTGCTTATCCCTGCGGCTGCAGAGATGAGCAAAGTATACGGTAACCACATTGCTCCGGATTACACATCTGGAACAATCCGGTTACCAGATTGCGGATTCCTGCACACATTTTTACTAAAAATTGTGTGTGAAGGCAATTGTGGTTACAGCCTCCAAATCTGGAGTCGGCAACTGCAATTGCCTTGGCAAATGTGACTCCAGCCTTAGTTGTATGAACTTCTAGATGTGCCGAACTCTTTTCTAGCTTATTGATCAAGGTGTATGAACTGCTAGATGTGCTAAATTATTTCCTAGCTCAGTGATCTAGTTGTGTGAATAGCTGAAGATTTTCTGCATAATTTGTACATACAGTATATAAAATCTTGCTTAGTCAAACCCATTCAGCCTTCTTCTACATGTATCAGTTTCAGCCCACACTGTATTTCAAGGACTCAACATCACAAAGCACAGTAGTATACTGCCCGTATAGGCCTTGATAGCTGAGGGGGTGCCCCTACTCAAAGAGCCTGCACCTGCAGATCTGCCTTTTAACAACATAACATTGCTGGAGGTAGAATATTCTCATCAAAAGAGCAAGTCTGAAGCTCCTGGATGGCAGAGCTACTCAAAGGACATGATAAAATCTTTTGAAACTCTGTAATTCAGTTTTATAGAACACACATCTCTTAGATATAGCTTCTGTGCATGCATCCCATTTTAATGTCAAGCTTCATGCAGCCAAAGAGTCTTTTTAACTTTATATTAATATTCATATATTTCTAGCTCGGCTCCTTTTTATTGAGAGCATTTTTCAGATCTATGTGTTTTTTTATGTTCTGTTTTTAAAGGCATAAAACGCATTAAGTAAATCCTTAGGACTTAAAAGGAAATCTCAAAACAGTAGTAATCTGCTAGTTAAATAGTTAACAGCATGAAAAAAACATTTCCCAATGCATTCTGTAATTAAATGAATAGCTGCAGGCTAGCAGAAAATGGTGTGAATTAGTGCTCCTATGTACCTCCTGTATGTCAATTTGCATACTTTAAAGTCTAATACAAAAGAATGGATAGGAGATTGAGAAAAAAAGAAATAGATACGGTAATTTGAATTCAGTTTGTAGGACTAACTTGAAAAATGCATAATCTGCTATAATAATCAGTAATTACCTGACCTTATAGACAATTCATCATACAAATCAGTGCATATAGTTTGCATGAAAGATGCATTTAGAGCAATTCTTAACCTTTTCCTATCCCTTTTCTCCTCAGCTTAGCAAATGAGTCACTTCTATGGTTGTATTGGAGACAGAAATTTACACTTAGATCCAGTAGAAAAACATGACCTCTCAAAGCAAGATGTATAGCAAGGTCCTACCTACCTACAGGGCTGTACCTATTAGCTGCAATGACGCCTCCTCTCCGCCCACCATCACCATAGAAACACAACCACAAAACACGGCTTGCGGCCAGTAACCCCGCCGCATCACCGCAGAAATCACTTCTGCGCATGCGCCGGCATGTGCCGTCATTTCCGGTCACAGGATCGGCCAGCGCTTGAAATAGAAGCACCGACCAATGCCAGCTGCCAGTCCCTGCTTAGGCAGCAAGTTGCCAGCATGACGCACATTGCCACCAATGAAGTAAAGCACCACATTGGAGATAAGTATTCCTTTTAATTTGCACCCCATACTAAATGTTTTTCTCTTGACCATACAGAGCGAAAGCTCCATAACCAAAGGCATTTGAACAGTTTGGATGACCACCACCAGACATCCTCAGAGAGCAGATTCCAAACACTTACTCAACTTGGTAAATAGAATTACACGTAACCTTGATTTAATTGCAATGCACAATGTTCATTGTAACCCTGTCTATCACCAGAACACCATTCTATCTTTCCAGTGGGGAGACAAAGCATAGGATATTCCACACTTTAATAAAACCACCAATAATGGGGTGTGTAGGTTTCTGTCCACACATAGACTCAATATGACTTTTTCTTGCCAAATTTTCTTATATCTCTATATAACCTTACACCTTCCAGAGGCTCTTTTCTTACAGCGTGGTAATTATGCCGTGGTACACATTTATGTATTGGTTACCATTCAGGTCCCCTTTTGGACCCTTCTCTGGGCAGTAATTACTCAGGTTTTCTCTACAGCTGCACATGCACTTTATGTTTTTCACTGTTTACATGCTCCTGAAGTTTACTGTGATTATACATACCCTTTGTATGGGCCTTTGTGTTATTTATCCATTGTGATATGTATTGTGTACTGTAATTGGTGTTACCTGTAACATTTGCCACTACTGTATTGAATTTTGCTCCAGCACTGCCTGTGCTTATCCGCATATTGTTGAAGCCAGTTTACTTAGGGCAATAAATATGCTTGTGCACACTTCCTCTCCTTGTTTTTTCATTTATATTCTAACCTATAGGAGGAATATTTGGTTATTGTGAGTTACTGCTCACTATCAATATAGTATGGGTCATATGGAATTTATTCTAATCTAATACTGTGTTTTTCTGTGGTTCCCACAGTTTTTCCTTTGTGTGCAATGGATTTCCGTGCTCATGATGATACTTGTCAATCACGGCTCAATCTGGCCGGGGATGGTGCGGACGGTGTGGCAGTGGAGTCTGGGGGTGGTGACACAATTCCGGAGCTTGCCAGGGGATATAAAGAACTCCTCAAAAAAATAACAAAGGTTTGGTGGAACAGGGCGTTCCTTAACAAGTATATTGAGAAGGATTTAATACCCCGTGGATTGCGTATACAGGTGTTTCCTTCTTTTCCAATCAGCAATGAGTCCTTCAGGGACAGATGGGAGGAGGTCGCCAATGAATGCTGTTGTGGTTTTTTATCCTTACTGAGTGAACTTATCACCGAATCACTCAATGAGATGGAGTTGGAAATGGAGGAGTTGGCAGCGAGAATGAAAGACACATTGCCGAGTATTGCCCTGTCAAAATTTAATGAGGAAATTGAGAATGAACTACAGAAAATGGAGAAGGATATCAAGGCATATAAACTGAAAACGTTCCAGCGTGACCAGACCGATGTACAGTTAAATTGGGTTTACAAGTGGAAGAATAGTGATCATAAAGGGCGTCCTAAACCACGCCTTAATCCACAACCTAAGAAACCCCGATGGGTCAACCTATTTCTAAGGGGGCGTCTGGAGGATCAACCCACTCCGGCACTGATGAGTCAGATTCTGACCTTTCTATCATCGGTGTAGTCACACGCTATAAGTCTAAAGTCCAACTGCCTAAAAATCCTCCCAAGAATCCTCTAAATAAAGGGGACAGGGCATTACAGGTGATTAATTTGTCCAAAATCAAACTTTCTGACACACAAATAGATGTGCTGTCTCGTGGGTTATCATTCTTGCCTTCTAACTCCTTCCATCTGTTTACAGCCATAAAGGACGTGTATTTGTTCGCCCGTAAACTGTTTTTTAAAAAGTTACATAGTAAGCGAATTTCCTCCTCTGAGACCCTCGAAACACGTGAGACAAAAGCCCTTGAGAATCTTGAGGATCTCGCCATCGGGGTTTCCCCCTCTTTACAAGGTGAGTTTCCACCTTATACCAGACCCAGATCATCACGTTTCCCCCCTTTGTCAGTCTGCCCAGTAGTCAACATCTTCACTAAATTAGTGATAGACGATTTTACAAAGGTGTCGACTAGAAGACGGCGTGACAATCTCACGTTGTCACAAAAAATAGCCCTTAGAGGCCTGAATGATATGAAAAATATTGTGATAAAGCCAGCAGACAAGGGGGGTAACGTTGTGATCTGGCCATCTGCTTTATATGAACGGGAGGCATTTCGCCAATTAAGAGATCGCGATACTTATTTGAGACTTGATTCTGACCCTGTAGCCTTTTTTTCGGGACAACGTCAGTCCATCCTTGTGGATGCATGTGAACGAGGTATTATTGATAAACAGACTGTAGAGGGACTGACAGTACGATATCCAAAAATCCCTACATTTTACCTTTTACCTAAAATCCACAAAGATCCCTTGACTCTGCCGGGACATCTGATTGTGTCCGGCATAGGAGGGTTATGTGAGCCTATTTGTAAATTTATTGATTTTTATTTAAAACCACTGGTTGAGACACTTCCCTCCTATATCCGTGACACGACGGATGTCCTTGTGCGCATTGACGGGATCTTTGTGGATCCAGATGTACTGTTGGTCACAGCTGATATTGAGTCCCTCTATAAGTGCATCCACCATGCTGATGGCCTGGAAGCCGTCAGATTTTTGTTGAAAGCCGCTGGTAGGGATAGTGCGATGAGTAACCTAATACTCGAGCTGCTCCGTTTTGCCCTGACTCACAATTTTTTCATTTTCAAAGATAGATATTATTTACAGGGGGCACTGCGATGGGCGCGGTCTGCGCGCCCTCGTACGCCAACCTCTTCCTTGGTTTTTGGGAGAGGTGGCTTTTTGGTGGCGAGGGCGCTGTGGACTGCACCCATGTGCAGAGCTGGTACCGCTACATTGATGATTTATTGTTTTTGTGGCAGGGCACAGCGAAGCAGCTCGACTATTTTATGCGCGGACTGGGCATTAACCCCTTCAACATTAAATTAACCTATAAATACGACAAGCATAAGATAGAGTTTTTGCATATCTTTATCTCAGTGGGGTCTGATCGCATGATTGTGACAGACGTGTTCCGGAAACCCACATCTGTTAATGCCCTACTACATGCTAAGGCGTGGGAGGGGGGCTTGTGTACCCCAGAACTTGTGTTTTATTCGTATGGATGAATAAAGAACTGGAGTTTTAAATCAGAATACCCGGTCTGTGCGGAATTTTTCTATTTACTTCACTACTACATGCTAAGTCTGCCCATAATGTGTCTACAGTTCTCGCTGTCCCTATTGGCCAATTCCTTCGTATCAAACGCATATGCTTCTCTGATGAAATATTTGTGGAGCAAGCAAGAGATTTGGCATTACATTTCCGAGAGAGGGGCTACAGCAATCGGAGTATCAAATAAGCGTATCTCAGGGCAAAACACACTCCGAGGGCTGAAATCCTTCACGTGGGTTGTGGTGGTCGGGGGGGGAAGGTGGGAAATCCAGACAATGTGGTTCGTTATATTACTACATTTAACCAGGAATGGGGAACAATGCGGTCTATCCTGCAGCGTCACTGGCCGGTTCCACAATCTGATCCGTATTTGAAGGATTCATTGTCTGAATTTCCACTCATGATCTCACGCAGAGCACCTAATCTGCGTAATGTACTTGTTAGGAGTCATTATGTTCCTTATATTCCTCCTTTGTTTGGATCTGGTCGATCCTTGAGGGGTTGCTTTCAGTGTAGGCACTGCCTGGCATGCAGCAATGTCGTTCGCTCTCCCTCATTCACATCATCTGACGATACTATAACCTATACAATACAGTCTTACATCAACTGCAGCAAACGCTATGTGATATATTATGCCACTTGCAGGTGCAGGTTGATAAATGTCGGTTTAACATATAGGGAATTATGCAAACGAATGAGGGAACATGTGAACGGCATTGCTGCTGCCCAGACGGTGAAGGATCTCTCGACACTTAAAACGTTACCCCGTCACTTCTGGACACATCATAGATGTGACCCAGTCTCCCTGAAAATCAGGGGGATTGACGTCATTCATGTTGGTGCCCGCGGTGGTGATGTCAAGAAGGTCCTCGCCCAACATGAAACGAGATGGATCATGACCATTGGTACAATGGTTCCCAGGGGCCTTAATGAAAGCCTGAGTTTTGCTCCGTTCTTGTGATAGCCGTTCTTTGATTTCTCTGTTACGTACACCTTTTTGGCATATCATTTAATATGTCTAATTTCTTTTTATAGTTTTTCGGACTGTCCTCATACCCAGGCTTTTTTGACCCTGCTGCACCTTGTGATTGGCCCTGACTTCATCTACAGTACCTTGGAAACTCCAGCGCAATTGTTTGGCATTATTTGGATTGACATGTTAGATTTATGCGTCTTTTTATATATATATACTACTGATGTGTGATCTTTGATCTAATTAACTGTATACACTTTGGCCGCTTATGACTGTCTTTCCTGTGCCTAGCTTACTGTTTGGATGCGTTTACCGCATCCCATGTAGTGTGCTGTGGGGCCCCTTGAGGTTTATCTTCCCATTTGGAATAGTAGGGGTTAACTATTCGCTATCACTGTGTCCGGGGCTTCCCTTTCTCCCTCTCCCGGTGGGTGCGGCGTCTCTAACCGCGGGCGGGTATGCCCAGGAGCCATGGCAATGCGTCCTGGCTCCCGGATGTGCGCGTCACAGCGGTGACGCTTGCGCACTTCCGGTGGGGGCATGGCGAGTCTGGATGCGGCCGGAGGTTCATACAGATGATGGTGATCAGCGCTAACGCTGGTCTGTATATAAAGCCTGATTTTGCGATTTGTCCTCATCCCCCTGATGAAGTAATTATACCCTACACGAAACATATATTGGGGTCTGGACCCAGGGGATCCTCCACTGCCAGGGGCTCTTTTCTTACAGCGTGGTAATTATATTGGTACACATTTATGTAAGGGTTACCATTCAGGTCCTTTTTTGGACCCTTCTCTGGGCAATAATTACTCAGGTTTTCTGTACAGCTGCACATGCACTTTATATTTTTCACTGTTTACATGCTCCTGAAGTTTACTGTGATTATACATACCCTTTGTATGGGTCTCTGTGTTATTTATCCACTGTGATATGTATTGTGTACTGTAATTGGTGTTACCTGTAATATTTGCCACTACTGTATTGAATTTTTCTTCAGCACTGCCTGTGCTTATCCGCATATTGTTGTAGTCAGTTTACTTGGGGTAATAAATATACTTGTGCACACTTCCTCTCCTTGTTTTTTTCATCTATATTAAAAAAAATGTGTATTGCATTGTATCCTATTACTACATTAGTGCAAAAACTACCTAGTTTGTGTTTTCTCAGAAAATGAACTGAAGTTGTAGAGATTATATTATACATAGCAGAAATGTTTTAGTGCTCTAGGCAATGCACCCTATTTAAGTGGTATGTAAAAATTGTTGCGTAACTGATATCTTTTGTCCTTTTAAAAATAATTGCAGTAAGTATCAAGAGTGCCAAATTACGTTGTAATGAAGAGGAGAGGAAAAATTGTTTGTTTTATTAGAGATGAATACAGTAAGGAAATTCTATAGCTCTCCATGGCTTATTAAATAGTACTTTATTTAATAATCTGTCATGTGAGTCACTTTTATATCAGGCTGCAGCAATTATACAAATTAAACTCCAACAACTCACATATAAATGTGACATGCAGTCAAACGCTTCTTTTCATAAAAGATATCAACGTGTTGCTGAAGAAACAAACATCTAATTAGGCAGTAATGCCTGTGCTACTTAGAGATTTAAAGTTCTATGAATATTTGTAATACAAAATTTTCTAAATTAGTGTTTTAACAATTCTTACAAACTGGAAAATACAATACAAAAAGATAAAAAACCCAATACAAAATAAAAATTATTTATTTCACATTATTACTTAACTGCTTAACAACAATCGATATACATTAAACAGCAACCACTAAGAGGCCTTTATTACTGATCACCATTTTAAAATGGCGATCGGGGAAAAAAAAAATAACGCCTCTCCACAGATTAAAATTGTACAGATGACAGCTGTACATGACTGCTGACACTCTGCTATCATAGGTGTCGATAGCTGCTATGGTACCCCAAGGTCATCTGATGATCCCAGCAACACGAAGCAATCACTGATCCTGTAATGAGACTCCTAAACGAGGCTCCACGGACTCTATTTGCATACCTGATGACCCCAGGGTACAGTAGCTAGTCAGACCCTGCTATACGCTGTCAGTCAGTTAGTCAGTGAAACATTGACAGGTCTCATGGGTTGCAGAACAGGAATACTGCAATGCATAAGGCTAGTGACCAAGTAAAAATTGTTTATGTCCCACAGTTGGACTAAATGAAAAAGTATTAAAAAAGCAACATAAAACATGCTAAGAAAGTAAATCAACAAAGAAAAAAAAGGCAAGAAATTCAGTAAAACCTATTTCACTACTGCAATGACCCATTCAGAAATGTATGTGTAACCACCCGGTGGTCTGCCGCAGGGCTCCAGCACCCTCTGCTTGAATAGAGCCGCTCATCTCCTCTCTTCCGGGGCTCCTGCTTGAGCGCATGAAACTCCATCTCCGAATCAGTGACTGCTGGAGAACTGCAGGGATCATGCTCCTCCCCTCAGCCAATCACCAAGTCTCTGTGTCCTGCCAATCAGGAGTACCCTGCTGTTTTATAAGCTTCCTGTTTCCTGTCAGTCTTTGCCAGGGCAATTTCTACCTCGTGAAGTTGCTATTCCTGGTCTGGTCAGGTTGTTCCTTGTTTTGCATAATATCTGATATCTGTTTGTTACTTCCAGCAGACCTCTTCCCTGCCGACTCCTCGTTGACTCCGGTGTTCTTGGCCTGCTCCCCGGACCTCTTCTCTGCTGAAGTGCTGGCTCCAGTCCTGCTCCGGTTCCCTGGTGTTCTTGTGCTGTTGCTTTTTACCATGTCGCCTGGGGTCGGTTTAACACTTGTGTCTGCTTCATTGGTCCCCCCGAGGTTGGTACCGGCGGTATCCCTGTATAGGGGTTAAGCGCTCCGGGGCCTCCTTCGGTGGTGTTCCGGTGCTGCGACCTTGTGGCTCTCCCCTGGGGCGTGGGTTCTTGTTTTGTTGTTGTACACAATAAACCTTTTGACTCTACTGTTCTAGTCCGCCCCTCTATCAACCAGGTATCGGCATCCGCAACTACGCGGTCCAGTGGGTTCACACGTAGGGTCCGTCAGTAGGACGTGACAGTATGACTCAAGATACTGTTACACGACACGACATTGGAACGATGTCGGCAACGATCTCGTGGGCACGCGGTCGTTGCAGATATTGTTTTGACACCGTTGGTGAGATGTCACGTGTCTAGATATCATGGACAACTCACCAACAATGTTGTGAGCAGGTATCGTCGCAAACCCTGCGAACGATTCCTGCTCATTGCTGTGAATGAGCGAAGTTGTCCACCGTCATTGCGGTGTCACACACAACAATATGGCAGGTTGGCTTATCGCTGATCGTGTGGTTTGAGAACATGTTCTCAAACCTGCGATCAGCGATCCAACGATTTATTGTTCCAACTTGCTAGAGTCACACACAGCGATGTCGTAACGAGGTCACTGGTACGCCTCCAAACCCGTGACGTATTAGTGATGTCATTAACGATGTTGTGCCGTGTAATGGGGCCTTTAATTATACTGCACAGCATGGAGGTCCAGTGGTTAGCCCTGCAGCCTTGGAGCTCTGGAGTCCTGGATTCAAATCCCAACAAGGACAGCTTCTGCAAGGATTTTGTATGTTCTCACTGTGTTTGTGTGGGATTCCTCCCACAATCCAAAGACATATTAATAGGATGTGTAGATTAAGAGCCCCAATGGGGACAGTGTTGTAAATGTATGTAAAGTGCTATGGACTTAATAGTGCGTCTTTGTGGTAAAACAATAACAAAAAAATAATTAATATCACCCTCGGGAGGCAAATCGTTATTGCCTATCCAGCAGGGTAACATTAGCAGCCAGCAGCCGCTTCAAAGTATGGCACATTTATTGGAAGAACCATATCTTGGCGCTTCATCCCAGCTCTTCCCACTGCTTTTTATGGAGGAAAATGTGGTAATAGGAGGGGTTAATGACAGATGAGTATTGATGGCTGTCTTTAACCCCTGGATTGGTAATGTTGAGGCATCTATGATACCCCTACATTAGAAACCAGGGCGTAAATAGTTAAGAACACAGATGCAGAGAAAAATCCTTTATTAGAAATAAAACACACAGACATCCCCCTTTCTCCCATTTATGAAGCCAAAACATACTCAGTTCTGTTGGTAATCCATACATCACTATAACAGGAGCATGCAGCTGCATGTATTTCCATGGAGCCTCATGATGAAATCCAGACCTTGCTCCAAATCAGGCCCAATGCGTGTGTACGATCATACTTCAGCTCACATATGTGGGCATCTCCTCTGCAGGCTGGTCCAGTTGTGATGAAGCACCATCGGCCCCTGGTGTGATGAAAAAAATCAGCTTCTGCAGAGCTGGCATTTCTTAGGGTGGCTCCATCCGGTCTCCAAAGTGTGGACTGCAGGTATATTGTACTTGGTGTTCCTGCATTGTATGACAATCTCAACCACCGGGTCTTCCAGAAAGTGTTTTGGCACCAAACCTACTGGGAACATCTTAGGGCCGTCTTAAAATCTCAAACTTTTCAAACAAAAGTTAACTAAGCTTAGTAAATTGCTCAGATTTTTTAATCACAAACTGAATTGTCAGTGTTCGTACCAAATTTGAAATGGGTGAACCTTATTTGGAAAGGTTCACTTATCTTCTTTACTGTTATTAGAAATGAGCAAACTTTGTTTGAATATGTTCATCAATTTAAAATTGTCAAGAACATGGCTAATTCAGTTTGGTAATTGGAAACCTGAAGAAAGTTGGCATATACGGCTAAGTTTGGGAAAATGTTCAAAATTTAATATGGCTCTAAAACTTTACCTGTTTATTTGGGGCCAAAATGCTTGCCGAAAGACCTATTGCCATCCAGTCTAAAGGCTTGTGTTAAACTGTAGAATTCTTGGGATTTTTTGGAATTTTTTTAAGCTTTCTGAAGTCTGCAGGTGTTTTGACACCTGCAGATTCTGAATTATGGAGACATTGCCAGATGTGGCAGCAGCCAGGAAGTCCAGAAAGCTTACAATGTTCTTAAAAGGAACCTGTCAGGCAGTTAATGTCCCCCCAGCAATCACTGTATCTAGCTGTAGCTTCATAATACTAGTCTAACCATCCCTGTCAAAGCACATAGTGTAACGTGAAAAGTAAAAAAAAAAACATTTTTACATTTACATTTCCTTATGTAAATGAGGCAGTCAGACTACACCTTGGGGGATGTAGTGTTCCTGGCAGGTTAATAGTTAACATTTCAGCTGAAGTTCAGAACATGCTGCAGGACCTGTGTGATGCCACAATCATTTGACTACAATAGGCAGAGCTAAGTCTTCATAGCACTTAATAATTTTCTTTTTGCTTAGCTTCTCCCACTATGGTCACATGATTGGGACATCAGACAGGTCATTTTATACAGAGAAGTTGAAAATTTGTTAACTATTAACCTGCCAGAAAGACTACATCCTCCAAGGTGTAGTGTGACTACTCCATTTACATAAGAAAGTGTAAGTGTACAAATACTTTTTTCAACTTTATCATTACTCTATGAGCTCAGACAGGTATACTTAGAATAATTCTATGAAGCTACAGATACAGACAGTGATAGCTAAGGGGGCATAAAACTAGCTGACAGGTTCCCTTTAAAACATCAGTTTAAGAGAGATTGACATTTTTAAGGGAATTTTTGTGAATATCTTATTTTTATTGGATAGCAAACCTTTAATATTTAAGAGGGTCACCAGCATGCAAGGCCATCTGTTTTAAACTTATGTGAAAGCAATATATAAAACAAATAGCATATGGACATTATATGCTTCACATCCATAATCCTATAGGTCTGTTCACCTTGATTAAACCCCATAGTATGGCTAGTGCCTCTTAAATGTACAATCACTATTTAATGTCATAATAATCATAATACTACTAGTAATAATATGTATTTATTTATGCAGCACTATTAATTCCATAGCGTTTTAAATACATTTGCAACACTTTCCCCATTGTTGCTCACTAGGGATGAGCAAGTATAATCGCACATTTTCAGTACTCGGCAAGTAATGCTGTATTCGCTGTGCTCAAAACATAGCGAGTATTTCACTACTTGCCTTGCAATATTCGGATGTCCCGCCCAGCATTAGTCAATCATAGTAATGCCGCAGCCTTCTTGGTTGTGGCATTACTATGATTGGCTGGCCATTCAGCATCATATATGAGTCATAGCTTAAGACTCATAGGTGCTATATAAGCCCTGTCGCCGCCATTTTCTGCACATTACATGCAGAACACAGCTAGTGTAGAGAGAGTGTGAGCAGCTGCTAGAGAGAGTTGTGCGAGTGCAAATCGTCCAGAAATCCTCTGTAAAACCCAGAATCTCTTGTGAGATCTACCAATATTGTAAATTTGCACTTCAGTAAGGAAGTGGAATAACTCCAGCGCCACCTTTAAGTAGCTGTTCAAAGTCATAATCGCTTTCCAACAAGCTTTTTAATATGACTAAGGGATTTGTGCCAGATCAGAACCACAAACTACAGACGCTGCATTTCGAGGTAACTGCCACTCATCAGTGTAGTGTTTGGGATATTCTGATCTGGCTGTGTGAGTGGGCTAAGACAAGGTCTGGGAACTTGCTATCTACCTTATGGAGAGATGTTTTCCTGCAACCATAAGAAGACAGTGACTACAATCTCCTCACCTACTTAACTGTCTACCTTATGAAGAGAAGTTTTCCTGCAACCATAAGAAGATAGCAAGTTCCCAGACCTTGTCTTAGCCCATTCACACAGCCAGATCAGAATATCCCACCCACTATACTGATGAGGGGCAGTTACCCCGAAACGCAGCATCTGTAGTTTGGGGTTCTGATCTGGCCCAAATCCCTTAGTCATATTAAAAAGCTTGTTGGAAAGTGATTATGACTTTGAGGAGCTTCTTAAAGGTGGCGCTGGAGTTATTCCACTTCCTTACTGAAGTGCAAATTTGCATATCTCCTAGAGGAGGGATGTGGCTACAATCTCCCCACCTACTTAACTGTCTTCTTATGGTTGCAGGAAAACTTCTCTCCATAAGGTAGATAGCAAATTCCCAGACCAATAGTGTAGTACAAGGTGACTGTAGTGCAGGGAGACAGGCAGTAGCGTTACAGTACCACATAGTACAGTCAGCAATATTTCAGTTCTTCTCAGAGCTGAAAGTATAAGGTCAGGGAGTAGTGAAAGTTTTCCCAGCTGTTTTTGGGGTCACAGTTACCCCTGCAAGCCAATTGTTTTGCTGTTCACACCGAATAGCACACACGGTATTGCACAAATGACACGCAGCCAGCAGCGCTGTCTTGTGTGGTGACTGGCGCGTGTAATATATCGCCTTAAACCTCAGGGCAATCTTTTTGTGCCATTGCGGTGCTGTGTTCATACTGAATAGCATGCATGGTACTGCACAACTGACACACAGCCAGCACCGCTGTCTTGTGTAGCGACCGTCACGCGTAATACATCGCCTTAAACCTCAGGGTAATTTTTTTGTGCTGTTGCGGTGTTGTGTTCACACCGAATAGCAAGAACAGTACTGCCAAACTGAAACGCAGCCAGCAACGCTGTCTTGTGTGGTGACTGGCATGTGTAATATTTTGCTGTACGCCTCAGGGCAATTTTTTTGGTGCTGTTGCAGTGCTGTATGTAAAACACAAAGCAGTTCTAGGCTGCAGTGCTAGCTTCCACAAGGCACTAACTGCTCCTTATTCCCCAATATCTGCATCTGAACATCTGCAGCTATGTCAGAAAAAAACAAATTCCTAAAAAGGCTGTTGAGAAGGGAACTACTTCTTGGAAACACTATGGCTATGCCTGGACATTGGCCACTGCAACTACTGTACTAGTAGTCCTGGCTTTATAATTGTTTAGCCCTTGAGGCCTGCTTCTTTTATCAACCATGATACAGCACCTTGCGCTACTTTTTGGAGACACAATGCCTGCACTTTGTGCAGCGGCAGTCGAGCGACAATGCCAGTGGTCCAAGCTTTATAATTGTGAAGCCCTCATGATGAAGATGGGTGGCTTCTTCCTGCGTTAACCATCACACAGCCCCTATGGCAGATCGCTCTCTTTACACCACTTACACACTGAGCTGTCAGAAGATCTCCTCCATCATAACTCACTCTTACGGCAATCATGCACCCATTTCAACCCTTTCCTCAACCTCCAGACTGCTTTTTTAGGTCCAGCAGACAATTACTTGCATTTCCCATTGACTAACATTGGATTCACTACTCGCACCGAATACCCGAGTATTGCGATCTACTCGGCACGAGTATAGCGAGTCCGAGTATTTGACTACTTGGTCATCCCTATTGCTCACATTTCATGTATAATGCATATTAAAGTTGTCCTCCTGGCATTCCTGCAGTGCCTTATTCAGTATTTTAGATGAGTTGGTGGTGAAAAGCGAGTGGGTGAGTGACTTGAATATACTTATTTATTTTCATCATATTTCATACTAATATGTTACGCTTCAATAATGACTACAAAGAAGTATCTGCAAACCAGTTTAGATACATTATGGCCTGACACACAGGTGGTAATTAAAAAATAAAAAATAGTGTTGCTTGAGGAAGACGTCTGTACGTCGAAACGCGTTGTGGTCTGGAGCTTTTTATGAATAAAGTTACAGAGATAAAGATTAAAGTATCCCGTTTCATACCTGCGCTCTACCTTAGAACCGCATATTCTATCTGAATTCTACACAGGTGGTAATTAGCAGCTAGGCATTATGCAACAATAGTGTGCAAATGTTCAACTCCAGTACTGATTGCTCAGGTCTGAATAGTTGAACTCAATGCAAGAGGCAGGCCCCTTAAGGAAAGCAAACAAACCCAAAGTTGCGGAACTTTATCAACATCACCCGCCATGTTACCTCTGTCTGCATTCCTAGTGGCAAGCATGTATGCTGTCTAGATTCTGCTGTTTTTTCTTCATGGATCCCCTGCAAGGAATGGCTGACCTTGACTCAGAGGATGATATAATTTTTCTCACCACCCTGGGGGCAGAAGGTGGGTCAGTAGAACTAGACCCAGAGTGGCATCATGGAGAGGAGATGAAGAGTGAGACCTATCTCAGCTGGAGCTCCACTGCACTTCCCAATTTGGGCATCATCTGTAATGAGGTGTGGATCCAAACTTGGGATCTGATGCAAGCCCCAGACCTGAGGAGCGAGTCCCAGCAGTGAGATCCCTTTTACCCTACAGCATCTCGGACTGAGAGTGGCACATGTCAGGCTGTAAAGGATCTGCCAGTATGTCTGGCTAGATTCCAGCGGCATCCAGTGTCACAATCTCAACTACTGGATTCCATTGCCCAAGACCACCAGGAATAGGACCTTTATGGCAAACCCAAGGAAGAGGAGCACCTAGAAGGCAATGTTTCACAGCTGTGTGGATCACCCTCACCACCTCCAAAGGCATTCAACTGGGCAATGCCATGTGGAAATCCCTACTCTCTCCAATCACCTATCCAAGAAGGTATAAACCACGTTCTCCTATGTAATTTGTTGAGGAGATTCAACATGCAGATGTCATCGCCGGGGACTGGTTGCATCGACTTAAGGCTAATTACTTCCTCAACCAATGCACAAAAGGCAAGGTGGTGCTATTCAAACAGGATAAAGGGTATGGTTTCCTAGTGGAACTTGGTACTAAACATTGGTGCTATGTCAACTGTGTCGCCCTTCAGCGTGTTTATCTTCTTCAAAGAGAACATACCATCTATGTTGGGGGTGAGGTTACATTCATGAAGGTGTGGGGTATAAAGGGGTGGTTTGCAGTTGGCATATCTCAAGTTGGCACCGCCGCACAATTTTAAAAGTGGCAGGAGGAGGCCAACCTGGAGAGAAGTTTGCATCAGGTGTGGGCAAATTGTCTCTTTGTTGGCCAGCTAAATGCATCCAAACGTGCAGGTCGTGTCAATGTTCCCAGAGATGGTCCTGATCCTGTCAGTTCTAGAGGAGGTGGTTGTCTCCTAGTTCCTCCATCAAGCTGTGGCAATGATGGAGTGTGCTCGGGGCAGATGGTGGCAGAAAATGCACCTAGAGGAGTAGTCCCTGTGACCCCCAAGACTCTCCAGCAGCACAGTATGAGAAGAAACTGCAACAAACATCCAAGGCATGGCTTAAAATGGCAATAGACAATCTTACCTGACCTTAACAAAGGCATGTTAGTTGGTCTGTGAGAAAATGATCCATCCCTTAGGCTAGGGTCACACTTGCAGAGTTTACATGCATTTTTGAGACTTGCTTTTTATGAAAATGCGTGCAAAAATGCATCCATAGGCCCCCATGCAAAAAAGCATGCCCCAACAGCAAAAATGCATGTCTGAATGTACTATGAGTTTTTGGGATGCGTTTTTGCCTCAGCACCAAAAAATACTGCAAGCAGCATTTTTTGGTGCTTTTTAAAAAACAGATGCGTTTTTTAGAAAACACATCCGTTTTTTTAATATGGGGCCCTATGGGAAATGCATGCGTTTTTATATGGCACTAAATGGCACATGCATTTTTGCATGCGTTTAAGGGTGCCACACACCTATCAGCAAAAACGCATGCAAAAATGCAGGGTGCCAAAAAGTACCTTAAAAAATGCATGCCAAGTGTGACCCTAGCCTAACTTGGTATTTTGGCCAAAGAATGACTTTTGGGACTTGTTTTATTTCCATATTTTCCTCTCCTTGACCAAGGCTTGTGTTTTTGTTGAAGATGTTATAGCATTTTGCACCGTTTGCACTTCCCCCACCTTGGCATTCATGCAAAATTTGGGGTACTACTGAAAGACCTTAATGGACTCTGCCGTTCATTGCCCCACCGCCACTTTAACAGTCTGTATGCTGCTGCTGATCCGTGTGGGACTTTTGCTATATGTACAGTACAGACCAAAAGTTTGGACACACTTTCTCATTCAAAGAGTTTTCTGTATTTTCATGACTATGAAAATTGTAGATTCACACTGAAGGCATCAAAACAATGAATTAACACATGTGGAATTATATACTTAACAAAAAAGTGTGAAGCAACTGAAAATATGTCTTATATTCTAGGTTCTTCAAAGTAGCCACATTTTGCTTTGATAACTGCTTTGCACACTCTTGGCATTCTCTTGATGAGCTTCAAGAGGTAGTCACCGGAAATGGTTTTCACTTCACAGGTGTGCTCTGTCAGGTTTAATAAGTGGGATTTCTTGCCTTATAAATGGGGTTGGGACCTTCAGTTGTGTTGTGCAGAGGTCTGGTGGATACACAGTTGATAGTCCTACTGAATAGACTGTTAGAATTTATATTATGGCAAGAAAAAAGCAGCTAAGTAAAGAAAAACAAGTGGCCATCATTACTTTAAGAAATGAAGGTCAGTCAGTCCGAAAAATTGGGAAAACTTTGAAAGTGTCCCCAAGTGCAGTTGCAAAAACCATCAAATGCTACACAGAAACTGGCTCACATAAGGACTGTCCCAGGAAAGGAAGACCAAGAGTCAGCTCTGCTGCAGAAGATAAGTTCATCTGAGTCACCAGCCTCATAAATCGCAGGTTAACAGCAGCTCAGATTAGAGACCAGGTCAATGCCACGCAGAGTTCTAGCAGCAGACACATCTCTACAACAACTGTTAAGAGGAGACTGTGCAGCAGGCCTTCATGGTAAAATAGCTGCTAGGAAACCACTGCTAAGGACTGGCAACAAGCAGAAGAGACTTGTTTGGGCTAAAGAACACAAGGAATGGACATTAGATCAGTGGAAATCTGTGCTTTGGTCTGATGAGTCCAAATTTGAGATCTTTGGTTCCAACCACCGTGTGTTTGTGCGACGCAGAAAAGATGAACGGATGGACTCTACATGCCTGATTCCAACCGTGAAGCATGGAGGAGGTGCTGTGATGGTGTGAGGGTGCTTTGCTGCTTTGAAGCTCATCAAGAGAATGCCAAGAGTGTGCAAAGCAGCAATCAAAGCAAAAGATGGCTACTTTGAAGAACCTAG